>QFDD01000018.1:0-142212 GCA_006871305.1 Vachellia collinsii | reverse complement strand
CGGAGTTAGCAGCGGTTTAAACAAAACCGCTGCTAATTAGCAGCGGTTTTTCACAAACCGCTGCTCAAACCGCTGCAAAAAATGATGACTTCTCGGAAAACGCGACATTTAGTAGCGGTTTTTGTAAAACCGCTGCTAAATTGGAGGGAATTCCGTGACGTTTCAAATTTGCATCGGTTTATTTTGCAGCGGTTTTAATAACCGCGACTAATTGGTGACCTTTGGAATTTTGCCGCGTTTTTTTCCATAAAACCGCTGCAAAATTACGCTGCAATTTTGGCGGGTCATTCCCGCCAAATTGTTGTAGCGGTTTTAAACCGCTACTAAGTACCCGTCGTGGCAAACGCTTTTTTCCCGCGGCAAATTTGTTTAGAACCGCTACAATGTATATATTTTGTAGCGGTTTTATAAACCGCTACAAAATAACCGCTACAAATGTCGCTCTTTTTTGTAGTGAATGTGGACCATTGGATCTTGATCCAACAGTGATGAAGGGAGTAAATAAGAGAAGTTGGATCCAGTAATGATAAAAAGAATTATCTTATTTGAAGTAAACATTACCGTGAGAAGAATCTTTTACTTTTCTTATGTGAAAACATTTGATCATCAATTTGAAAAGGCATTTGGCAAAAGAGGGCTCAAGAAGAAAATTTGCATTTAATTTGCCGTAGATTCAAAATTTCCTATACTGAATACTATTTTGAATGAAACATTTATAAGTAAGAAATTATATTTGATCATGAAAAAACGTAAGAGATCATATACGCAAAAAAATTATGATTATATTTAAAAAATACTACTGTTTATTTAAAATTTTTTCTGTTGTTATTTTTTTAATTCTTTAGTTGAAAAGAAAAAAAAATAGATATATGTTTTCATCTTATTTGAGGTGAAATTATTCTGAGATCAACAACTACTACTTTTCCAGCGGCAAAAGTTTTCATTTAAGAGAGGATGGACCATGCTTTTTATTGTTAACTAATTTTTCTATTAAAATATAAAGTTGAATCACTATCCAAAAAAAAATATAAAGTTGAACAATGAGTACACCATGCTTGGAACATTGTTTGCCAACTATATATTTCTACTTTCAAGAATTTGAAACCATGAAAAATTATCAAATATTAGTGCTTAATATTACAACAAATTAACTTTTGTTAAAAAAATTAATAAAACTAAATATATTATTTAAAAGTATTTATATATAAAGTCAAAACGACAACCGCAAAGGATAGTAGCAGAGCGCCTGTAACAAGAAGCAAAACAAATATTTGAAGATTCAGATTCAATGCTTGGAGCATAGGGCAACCAAAGGAAGCAATAAGGAACATGCTTCCTTCAGATTCATGACCTAATCGATGTCTTCCTCGTAGTTTAAAATACCAGCAAAAAGAACACAACATTGTGTAGAAAGAAACAGTGGGACCTATCATAAAAATTAATAGAAGCTAAGTTATTTTAAGGATTATGTCATTTTTATTTGAACTTTGAAGTTAATGGATATTTTTGCACTTGAAAAATTTATAAGTATTTTTATATTTTGGGTACAAGTTCATGAATATTTTTACATTTTAGTCATTTTTTATAAAATTAATTAAGGATGGGTGGAGATCATAGAGAAAAGTACAATAACTGAGTCGTCATAACTTAAAGTATAAGGACTGAATTACAAACTCATTAAAACTATATCTATTGGATAATTAATTTTCACTTAAACAAATATAGTTCCTCTTCGATTTTTTGAAAGAAAGAAAAAGAAAAGAAAAATTGGTTGGCTACTACCTACTGATCAAGCCAAAATTTAAAAGGAGGGGGAGTTTTTTTAAAACATTGAAGTTGATAGTTATATATCATTTGATAACAAATACAAAATAAAATTTAAAATAAACTGAAGAAATGAGAAATTAGTATTGCAGCAATAGGAAAAAAATTATTTTATGTAGCAAGAATAGCAGAAGAAAATTTCCATTTAATTTGACTCTAATTCAAAATGTCCTATATATCTCTATTGAATAATATTTTTTATTCTGGTAAAAAAATAATACTATTTTTTTTAATCATAATAGTTATCTTATCTTGTAAATGGCAACAACAAATGAATTATGAATCAAGCATATTTATAAGCAAGAAATTATATTTGGTCAGAAAAAGTTAAGAGATTTTTTAAATTTTTTTAGTTGAAAAGAAAAAAAAAGTGAAAGTTAGATATATGTTTTCATTTTATTTGAGGTGAAATTATTGTGAGATGAGGCACATAAGTTTTGTTTAAATTGATGAAAAGACCTTTGGAAAATAAGAGAGGATGGACCAATAAGTACATTAATCCTCCACACAAGTTTTATTTATATAGTTGACTTATTGTTTCTATGAAAATAAAATGTTGTCCAATGAGTCAATCATACGTCGAAAACGAATACCAACTATATTTTTATTTTTCAAACATTTAGGCTAAAGCATCTTCTTCAATTTACGACCATGGCTCCCACATGTGAGCTCCCCCTCTTTCTGAATTTAACATTTATCTCACTTCATTCTTTTTTTTGCCCCCTGTTTCTCTCTGCTTAACGCACAAGTTCATGTCTAACTTAGAACATACGCTTCCAAGTATACTAAGTTAATTTTCTATCTTTAAAAGAAAATCACCTTCCCACAAAAAATTGGTTCCCATCTTTTTTGTCAACCAAATGTTTCCCATCAATAAAAAATCCACATTTCAATTTCTATTCATGAATTTTCAGGGAACCAAATGGGCCTAAAAGAGGATAATGGACCTAGAAACCTCACACAAGTTTTGCATAGTGTACTCATTTTTCTGCGAAAAATATAATGTTGATCAATTAGTCTATTGTATATGAAAAAATTTGACAACTATTCTGGTAGTTTTCTTAAGCAACGTTCCCTTATATGGGTTGATCCTTTTTACAACTAATAAATTGGGTTTATCTAATAATTTAATACATTTTTTCATTGTTATTACCATTAATTAATTATGTCTTTCTATTCCTCATGTTCTCTCTCATCGCATTTTCCATCCATTCTCTATCTCACATACCCTCTAAATAAATGAGGGTAGACTTAAAAAAAATTATATCTTTAATACATTTATTGCTTTTAACAAAATTTTATTATGCCACTACTTTCCATAATTTGTAATCAAGTGACATTGTCAAATATAAATATTTATTAATCAAAATTTGAATAATTTGTATATAGAAAATCCTTAATGTCAAACATACATGTCGAAAAACACTTCTTTTTGTCTTTTTAATTCTTGTGTCAATGTTAGGTGAAGTCATCGGATAATTAGGACTAGAAAAGGCCCTAATGGTTGTCTAGACAAAACTTGATAAGTTCAAAGTGGAATGGTAATGAGAATTTCTTACCATTCTTACATTGGAATTTTTGTATAATTGAGAAGTGATATATCTATCATTGTCTCCCATCCTCAATATCGAGATAGATGATTAACTTCTTTAATATTAAAAAAAGTACTTACGTTAGTTATTCGTAATAAATAGATGTTAATTTCTCTAAAACACCCATATTGTTATAAATATTATTATGTGGATGTCCATATCTCCCATTATCCCCGATTATGTATCCCCTTAATATCTTATGTAATCTTTGATATTGTAAATCCTTGCTTATAAATGTAAGGCACTAGATATGTATTACAGATCCTGAAGATAATGAAGAAGAGCTATTTCCATTGCTTCATGCTTTTCTCTATTTCTCCATCTTCTTTCCATCAAATTCATAACACGTTATCAGCACGAAACTCTACTCAAGAGCCAGGTGTCCCTTTCCCATAATTGATTTAGGATCTCAAAGTAGAAAGACAAAAAGAATGGTGAGAGGTGACCTATCTTCCGCTGCCTTATATGTTGATTGTAGAAAGCTCATAAATCATGTACATGTTTAATTTAATTATGAGCAACTTCTAACATGTGGTATCAGAGTCAGGTTGCTTTGATCAATCTCACCTTCTTTCTCTTTCAATCTGGGTGATCTAAATCTTTCAACATTTTATATCTTGTTCCCAGAAGATTTGGATTTGAGATCAAAATTGTCTTGATTTGTGATTGCTTCAAAATTTCTTTTCCAATGAATTTAAACCTACTGGGAAAGAGTAATACTTTCATTCAGGAAATCTGAAAATTCATTTACAATCCTGACTGTTCCCCTTTTGAATCTGGGGTCTTTGCGCATGTCTATATAAGTTTGCATGTTTTCTCAATTCAAGCTTTGCAACTGGAGTTCATGGCTTCTCGCCAGAGAAGGACAAGCCTTCAAACTTTGAAAGCTTCATGACCCGTCTAGAACATGTGCGCGCATATATATATGTTTGGATCTGGGCTTGAATCTTCCTGCATATGCGTTATGTATGTTTAATCGTTTTTCCATGTATGCCATTTTTTGCACAAATCTGGAAACTCGCCAGAAAACATGGTTTTCGCCGGAAAGAGGAAAGTCTACTGTGTAAGTTTTGATTTTTGAAACTCTTGGAAGTAGCTCGTGGTGCCCAGATCCTTCCTATATATGTGTTTTTGCGTTGCTCGCTGCGTAAATCTCCATGAAAAACGCCCCAGGATTAGCTCACCGTCACCGGAAAAAGGAAACCTGCCAAAAAAAGGGGAGTAACGGGTCGGCGCTGCATGAGGAAGAAAGGGGATTCAGGTCTCGAACCGGATCGTGTCGGGTAGGTCAACTCGATACGCATGGGAGGAGATCCAAAACGGCGCGTTTTGGATGAGGCCAAAATGACGGCATTTTGCCGTACAGCAGGCGCCTCCCTCACGCCTAAAGTGCGGCGTTTCATTAAACGCTGCTTGGGCCAGTGCCCTTTTGGGCCGCTCCGTGTTGGGCCCAGAACAAAAAAAAAAGGCTTGGGCCTAGAAATTTTGGGCAACATAAAAAAAAAGGTCGTTTTCAAAAAACGTATGGGCCTTTTTGGGCAACAAAGCAATATTATTTTTAATTCTTATTTGGGCTCATTTTTGTTCTGAGCTAATTCTTTGGGCTCTATTTAATTCTTTGGGCTTTATTATTTTTAATTCTTATTTGGGCTCATTTTTTTTAAAGTAATGATTCGATTAAATTGTTTTGAGCTCAACTGTTGAGTTTAATTATGTTTTTCCCATGCATAATTTAATTCATTAAAACATGTTGAATATTTTTATTCAATTACAAAATTTATTTTTGCATGGTATCCAATTGGTGGATTTGTTTTATTAAATTTTGCAATTATTTAATTGCTGGAATTGGCAAAGTTGCATATAAATCATAATTTATTGTATGCATGTATAGATTACTGAGAGAATTTAATATATTAGTTTGAATCAATTGATTAAATTCTCATCAAAAGACATGCATATCTGGGATTCAGTTGTATACGATTGCTTTTTGTTTTTAGTATACAATCTTGAGGAGTAGCCATAACATCCTCTATATTGGATACCTAAAAGACCCACTTGTTCTTTGGAACAATTTAAATGGAAGGTATAACCACGAGAAGTTGGTTATCCTTCCAAGAGCCCATCATAAATGGATGCATTTGCGTTTACAAACTTCAAGTTTGTACGCGACAATAACTAAACCATGTTTCATGCATCCAATTTTCTCCTATTTTTGTAAGGTAGGGAGAAAAGTTTTAAGAAACATATTCGCGTAATTTCTTTTCTTCTTATAGCTGAATAGAACAGCAAATTTTTTATTGAAAATTCACAAATCCATCCAATTGGCTCGACTTTATTCCCAGAAGTGAATATATAATAGTGGTGGTAGTCGAGATAGTGGATGAGACAACAACCACGGGCGTGGGCATAGTTAGAATCGTAGTGATTCTAATTCCTACCTGAAGTGAGGAAAAACTGATGAGAACCATTAAAAGGGCTAAGATGAAGGTTGGCCTCACGTATACAACAATGGGTCATCGGGAGACAAATCATCAATTTGTCTACATAATTGGTTGCTTTCTAATCAAGCCATTCATGCCAATTGCTCTCCCCCTTATTATGGAACGTCTTTGAACATACCTCCCCTAACAGAAAACTGTGGGTCGAGGACAACCCTTGACGAAAATAATGGGACCTAGCGAGAGATTTCCCTCTCTCCCTCGGCACCAAAAACATATTATTTTGGCCAGGGCACTCAGAGGTGTGTCCCGGAGGAATCAATATTATGCATTGAAGGGTAAAATGTAGGCATTAATAAATAAATTGGATATACATTAAATGCTTCAGAAGAGCCAATATTATGTTACCTGAATATGTAGAATTATGCATTAAAAATGCATTCTATTCTACCAAATCTACAAGAAACTTATTAAGTTTCAAGATATCCATAGAAATGGATACCATATAGAAACAACAATTGAAAATAATTTAGAGTGTCTTATAGTACAAATTTAATCTTTGGTAGAAAATATATATTATAAAATTTTCCTCCATTTTTCGTCTAGCTTGTGCTATACATAAGCATAGTTGAAAGCATATGATAGTAAACTAGAAGTTTACTAATTAATTTAATGTTTGGCATGAGATAGTAAACTAGAAGTTTAGTGAACAAGCTAGTAGCTTGACAAGGTAAACCAGAAGTTTACTAATACAAATAAGAAGTTAAGTAATATAAGCCAGCAGCTTGACAAGGTAAACCAGAAGTTTATCAATGAATTCAATGTTTGGCATGACCGATTAAACCATCCTGGTTCAATTATAATGCGAAAAGTGATTGAGAATAAATGTGGATATACTCTGAAGTGTAAATAGATGTCACTATTTCTCATGTGCTGCATATTCCAAGGGAAAATATATTATTAGGCCGTCTTAAAGTTAAATGAGATGTGAGCCTCTCACATTCTTAAAACGGATACAGGAATATATTTAAGGGGTAATAAACCCAAATAGGGAACCATTTAATTACCATATGGTTTTAATTGATGCATCAACTAAATGGTTCGACGTTTGTTTATTATCTTCTTGCAACTTGGAGTTTGCAAGATTTCTTGCTCAACAAATATTGTTAAAAGCACATAATCCTGATTATCCGATCAAGAAACTACGTCTTGATAGTATTAGTGAATTTACTTCACTAGCCTTAATAAGGATTTCATATCCCTTGGAATTGATGTTGAAGCATTTTATAATTCATGTTCATATGCAAAATGGACTAGCAGAATAATTGATTAAATAGTTGCAACCTTTTACATGAGGAATAATCTCCCATATTCTGCTTAGGGACTAGCCATTTTACATGCAACATTGTTAATTCGCATGAAGCCAACAAATTATCGAAAGTTTTCCCCCTTACAAAGGTTTTTGATCAAGAACCTAATATTTCCTACTTTTGGGTGTGTAGAATATGTGCCTGTAAAACCACCACAACACACCAAAATGGGTCTTTAAAGTAGGATGTGAGTATATAATGATTATGAATTTTATGACACGATTTGCCAAGTGTCATTTGATAAATTACTTTTCCTAGCATCAGGGTGAGAAAATAAGCAGTTGGGTAAATAGATGGGCTTGAATGAATTATCGTTGGCTCTGTTTGATCCTCATAAATGTGCACAGAAAATTCAAAAGATAATTCATTCACAGAATTTAGCTAACCAAATGCCTGAAGCATTTGTTGACCCAGAGTGAATTATAAAGTCACATATCCCAGCTGCTAAGTGCTCCTATAAGAATGAATGTCCCAGAAGGACAATAAATTATGAATGAATCTAAATGCCTGAAGTGTGAAAGACCCATCGGTTTAAAATATTAAAATCCTCGCAAGACAAAAGGAGCTAAAACATAGATGGTAAAGTCGAGGTTAATCATGAAAATTTACTTGCTCCAGAAGAGTCAACTCTTGAAGAGTTATTTTCTCTAGAAGAGAATGTTGTAGTCCCAAAAGAGGCTTAGGTACCTGACAAATTTGAAAATATTGAGATATCAATACATTATGGAATCCGATGGGATTGAAACAAAGTCAACGTTGACGACATCATTGTTTATAAAATAGCATATGATGTAATGAATGATAATGAGGATCATGAGCCAATATCCATTGTTAAGTGCCAATAAAGAAAGGATTGGCCATATGGCTGTAAGCCATTAATGCAGTATTACTGTCATTGAAAAACGAAAAGTTTTAGGACCTGTAGTCCTTACACTGACAAATGCAAAGCCATTGAATATATATTGGTATTTATATGAAAGATAAATAACAAAGGTGAAGTTATAAGATATATGGCACGTCTTATAACCTAGTGCTTTACACAAAGATCTTGTATAAGTTGAGAAGAAATACATCCATCAGTAGTGGATATGATTACTTTTCGTTATTTAATTAATCTAGCAGGAAATAAAAGGCTTGATTTGGGTCTTATAAATGTGATGACTGTACATACACATGACACACTTGTCAGTAATATTTATAGGAAAGTCCCTGAAGGACTCAAGATGCCAGAAGCATCAAATGTAAGTTCTCGAGAACAGTATTAAATTTAGTTAGACAAGTCATTATATGGCTTAAAGTAATCAATGCGCATTTTAATAAAAATATGTGTAAGTTTGCTGTGATTGTGATCTATGTTGATGATATCAACATCATTGAAACTCCTGAAGAGTTCCAAAAGGCAAATGATTGTTTGCAGAGAGATTTTGAGATGAATGTTCTATAACAGTTTTTCTCAAATAAGTCACTTTCATTATGAACCCAAATGATTGTGAGATCTCTGCAGGTTGATAATAACCTTTTTAGACCTCGAGAAATTAGCGAAGAAGGAGATGAAAAACTACTTGGTATGGAAGTACCATACTTAAGTGCTATTTAAGCACTAATGTATCTTGCTAATACCACATGCTCTGGCATATCATTTGTAGTTCATCTATTAGCAAGACATAGTTTTTCAATATTATAAATACAGTAGAATAGAGTGAAATATATTCTTCGTTATCTCTGAGGCACTATGGGTATAAGGTTATTATGCTCAGGTATATCTAAGTATGAATGATCATTTATTCAGATGCTGCTTAGTATATTTACTTACATGTGTAGGTACAACTGTACAAAGGGTTATGGAGAAAAGCTTATTTCACTAACGTCTTCTTTACTCATGACCTTCGAAAAGGAAATGAAGCTATCATCCCACAAAATCGTCCCAATGAAAATCCAGCATATTTGTTCACTAAGTCATTTTATGCTATAAACATTTGACTTCACAAACTCAAAAATATTGAGAGATGTGGTTAAGAGGGGGAGTTGATACACGTTGTACTCTTTTTTCCTTGTCTAGGTTTTGTCCCACTGGGTTTTCCTAGAAAGGTTTTTAATGAGGTAGCATTGGGAAGTGTATCAATACACTATGTACTCTTTTTTCTTCTGCTAGGTTTTTGTCCCATCGGATTTTTCTTAGTTGAAGTTTTTAATGAGGCATATGTTTAGTCATGGACATCCAAGGGGGAGTGTTATAAATATTATTATGTGGATGTCCATATCTCCCATTATCCCCGATTATGTATCCCCTTAATATCTTATGTAATCTTTGATATTGTAAATCTTTGCCTATAAATGTAAGGCACTAGATATGTATTACAGATCCTGAAGATAATGAAGAAGAGCTATTTCCATTGCTCCATGCTTTTCTCTATTTCTCTATCTTCTTTCCGCCAAATTCATAACACATATTAAATATACATGCATCCCAAATACTATTTGATGGAAACCCTTTAACTCATGCTAGCGATTTCGGATATTTTGAGGGGGGATTATATATGTGGAAAACAAAATGGATTGAACTCTAATATTTAAGAATAAAATAAACTTGTATATAATTCTTACATTAAAGATCGAATGTGATATATTCTTTAGATTTCAATAAAATTCAGGGAGCTAAGTGCTACACTAAAAAAATTGATGTTGAGAGTCACACTTCATTTGATAACAAACCAAAAAGAAGGCTTTCAAAATTTGAAAATTTTAAAACGGGTTAGAAGAGACGAGGAAATAAGGAATTATCAAAGTAGGGAATGGATTCCTTTCATTAACTTCCCGCACCTTTTCCTCTCATTTACCGCTTTCATCAGTATTGGATCATGATCCAATAACTCATATTTATTATTTTATTAAAATATTATTATCATTTTATATAAAAATATAAAAATAAATTTCAATCATTAAAATTTGATTCCAACAGTTTATAAGTACAGTAAAAAAAGTGGAAAAAATTTATCTTTATAATAATCTGTAGTTGTGAACTAATTAGATTAAATTTTAACAGTTTAAATTTATTTAGATGTTTTTATACAAAATTATATTAATATTTTTATAAAATATTAAATGTGGATTGTTAGATCTTGATCCAATGATGAAGAAGGAGGTAAAGGTAAAGGAGAGGAGCCAAATCTGATAGTGATAGAAAAAATTTAGTTTATTTGAAGTTGTAGGATGTTTGGATCTAGATCCACCCTTGATGGGATGGATCAATTAATTGGGAAAAGGCATTTGGCATAAGAGTGGAGAAGAAAATTCCATAATTCTTGCTGTGCCTCACTCCCTTGGTCAATTAGCACTTTCATACATTGATAGGAGAAGAGCATGCCCTTTTAATTTTCCTGAGATTCCAAATGTCCCATATATTTGTATCGAATACTATTTTGTTTTTAATAATTATTTTTGTAGCGTTATAATAGTTATTTTTCACATATTAACAAATGAATTATGAAGTATTTACAAGTAGAAATTATATTTGGCTAGAAAATGATAGAAAAACAAGATTTATGAGTAAAAATATTGTTCTGATTATTTTTTAAAATTTATAGTTGAAAAGAAAACAAATTAAATGTATGTTTTCATTTTATTTGAGGTGAAATTATTGTGAGATGAGGGAATGTTTTTTCCTTTGATGTGGAAAATTTTCTATTAAATTGAAAAGACCTTTGAAGTACAAGAGAGAATAATGGACCTAGAAACCTCCGCACAAGCTTCACATAATTCACTCATTTTTGTACAAAAAAATATAATGTTGATCAATTAGTCATAGGTTGATCCTTTTCATAAGTAATAAATTGGGTCTATCTAATTATTTAATACATTTTTTTATTATTATCCTTAATTAATTATATACCCCTCTCATATCTTTTGTTCGCTTATCCTGTCTCACACTCATCCACTTCATAAATAAGGTTATACTTAGAAAAATTATGTCTTTAATACATTTATTGCTTCTAACAAAATTTAGTATGTCTTTGCTTTCTAGAATTTATAATCAAGTAACATTGTCAAATATAAACATTTATTAAATAAATTTATTCATCAAAGTTTGAATAATTTGTCTATAGAAAATCCTATAACGTCCAACACAAGTACAGAGAAACACTTGTTTTGTCCTTTAAATTCTTGTGTGATTTGCAAACACATAGATCAATGTTAGGTGAAGTCATTTACATATAGTTATAATGGAAGGGACAATCAAAACTAGGAAAAAGCACTAAATGTATGTCTAAACAACTATTGGGCCCAAAGATAAGTTCAAGGTAGGAATGAGGATTGCTTACTATCCTCACATTGGAATTTTTGTATAATTGAGATGTGAAATATCTATTAGTGTCCCTCATCCTCAATATAAGAGGTAAAAACTAATTTATACATATTAAGAAAAGTAGTTAAATTAGTTATTTATGATAAATTGTTGTTGGTTTTTCTAAAACATCCATGTTAAATTTATGTGCATCCGATGTACTGTTTGATGGAAACCCTTTAACATGCACCATCAATAAAGATATTTTGAAGGGAGGAAAATTAAACATGTGGAAGAGGAAGTGGATTGAGGTCTAATATTTAGAAATAAAATAAACTTTTATTTAACTTTTACATTAAAAATTGGAGGCAATATATTTTTCAGATTTTAACAAAACTAAAGAAGAGAAGTCCTTCGCTAAAAAAAGTTGATATTGATAGTCACACATTATTTGATAATAAACCATAAAGAAGATTTACGGAAGGTGAAGACTTTAAAACTGGGCAAAAGAGATGATGAATTATCCAAGTAGGGAATTGACTCCCCTCCTTTACTTCCCCACATGTTGCTCTTGTTTACCCCTTGGCCCTTTCATCACCATTGGATCAAGATTCAATTTTCCACATTCAATATTTTATAAAAATATCAATATAATTTTGTATAAGAATTTATGAATAAATTTAAATTGTTAAAATTTGATCTGAACAACTCATGACTATAAATTTACTTTAAAAATTTGTTAAAAAGGTGGAAACAATTTACTTTAAATTAATAATAATCTATAGCTGTGAACTGTCCAGATCAAATTCTAATTGTTTAAATTTATTTATATATTTGTATACAAAATTATAATGATACTTTTATAAAATATTAAAATGTGGAAAATTGAATCTTGATCTAATGATGATGAAGGAGGTAAAGAAGAGGAACCCGATCTTTTACTTTTCTTAGCAATGATAGAGAAAAAAGTATTTTATTTGAAGTAAACGTTACGGTGAAAATCTTTTACTTTTCTTATATAGAAAAAATTTGCTCATCAATTTGAAAAGGCATTTGCAAACGACGGATGAAGAAGAAAATTTCATGATTCTTGTTGTGTCTTTACGAATTAGTACTATCATACATTGACAGGTGAAAAAAATTTCCATTTAATTTGCCTCATATTCAAAAATTTCCTGTATTGAATGCTATTTTGAATTCAGCATTTATAAGTAAGAAATTATATTTGGTCAGGAAAAAAAGTAAGAGATCATATACGCAAATTTTGTTTGATTATATTTAAAAATACTACTGCTCATTTAAAATTATTTCTGTAGTTTTTTTTTCAAATTTTCAGTTGAAAAAAAAAATAGATATTTGCTTTCAATTTATTTGAGGTGAAATTGTTGTGAGATTAGGCATGCAACTTTTATTTTTCCAACGGGAAAATGTTTTCACCAAGAGAGGATGGGCCAAGAAGTCAATAACCATCCACACAAATTTTGTACAGTTTACTCATTTTTTTATTAAAATATTGTGTTGAACAATGAGTCCATCATGTTTGATTGGCAAAAAAAAAAACAATCATGTTTGGAAAATCGTTTGCCAACAATATTTCTAAATTTGAGATGATATAAAATTATCAAATGCTACTTGAGTGCTTAGTGTAACAGCAAATTGACTTTTGTTGAGAAAATTAAAAAAATTAGATACACTATTTAAAAATATTTATTTATAAATAGAGTTAAAACCAATATTTTAATATTAAAATTTAATGCTGGGAGCATAGCCCATAAGAACAAACAAGGGAAGCAATAAAGAACATGCTTCCTTCATATTCATGTCTTCCTTGTACTTCAGTGGCCAGCGCCATGAACTTATATCCAATGTCAGCCTGATGTCAAAAATATTTTTTAAGAGTAAAAGTATTCATAAACTTTAAAATATGAGCAAAAAGACACAACATTTGAAATTAAAGGTGGGAATTCAGGCCGGCCCTTCACTGATTCAAGTTTAAACGGACCGGCCCGTTTAGGCCCGCTAATATAAAATGGTTTGATTTTTCAAGCCCGACCCTTGAACTAACGGGCTCAAGCCGGCCCACGAGCTTTTGACCCTTTTAGCCAAAAAAATGATTTTTTTTTATTTTGTTCAATTTAAAATAGTAAACTTTCTAATTTAAGACATAAATAATATCAAAATTAAAGTAAAAGAAATAAAGTTAAGATGATAAAATATTATGAACGAAAATTGCAACACCTGGATATGAAAACTGTGTTCAATAATAGTCATATGTTTTACAATCAAAAGTAAGAAGATGTCTCAATGCTATTAATACAAGAAATAAAATGATAGAATAAATGTTTGTATTCATTCACAAATCTTACATCTTGACACCTAAGATTATTAGTCATGGGCTGACCCACGGGTCATGGGTCGGCTTGGGAGTCACGGGCATGTTTAACGTATCTTTACCTTTTTAGATCAAGTTAAAATAATAGATTTTTAATTTGATCTTTGAAAAGTAATTTATATGTGAAAAACAACATAACAAATTTGATATTGAAATTAGAAAAAATAAAGATTCAATGAATGAAAATATGTATGTGCGAGTGTGTCTTTATATAGCACACACAATAAATGAAAATAAATGTTTGATTTGGAAGGATTTCTTCTAAAAATTGAAAGAAAACGGAGAGTTGTTATAATATAATACATTAAATAAACGGTAAGAAAAATTATGTTACAACAATATTTTTTTCTTTTCACATTTTTAGATTTTTATGAGACATATGATTGACAAGAAAATAAATTTAAAAATAAATTTTTGATTTTAAAGGATTTATTTATGAAACTTGAAAGCAAATATAAGAAGAATAAATAATGTCTAAAACAAAAATAAAAATAAAAAATTTGGCGAGCCTAAATGAGCCTGCCCTCAGCCCTCCAGGGCTGGCCCTTTTAAGCCCGCAGCCTTACAGGGCTAACCCTTTTAGGCCCGCTTCCTTTTTTTGACACTAAATCATAGGCCCGGTCCTCAACTTAAATGGACCTAATCTAGGCGGCCCTATGGGCTTGACCCATTTTCCTGGCTCTATTTGAAATTAGTTATGCTCCGTTACTTTTGTAGAAGGAAACGGTGGGGCCTATCACACAAACTAACTGACGTTAAGTCACTTTAACGTTGTGACATTTTCATTTAAACTTTAAAATTAATGAGTATTTTTACACCTGAAAAATTTATAGGTATTTTTACGCATTGTTTAGAAGTTCACAAGTTCATAAGGATTTTTGCATATTAATCATTTTTCAAAAAATAAGGATGGATGGATTATGAAGATAACAGAGAAAAGTACAATGATTGAGTTGCGACGACTTAGAGTATGATGACTGAATTGCATATTTAGTAAAACTATGTGGATTAAATAATTGATTTTCACTTAAACAAATATAATTCCTCTTCGATTTTTTGAAAGACATAAAAAGAAAAGATAAATTGGTTTGTTATTGATCAAACCATAATTACAAAGGAGGGGGGAGTTTTTTAATATTTACTTCAATATTATGTTACTTTTTTCAAGATTCACAAAATTAGCAAATTTGAAGGGATGTAGAGATAATTAGATTATGAGAATAAGTCTACCATTTTAAAATTGTTAAACATAAACCCTCAATTAATTAAAAGTATTTTAGAATCTTTACCAAAAAATTATTAGTATTATTAAAATTGAGTTCATGAAGATATATTGAATTTTTTTTCATAATTTTAATAAAACTGAGGGAGATAAACTATTTTACTAAAAAAATTGGTGTTAATAGTCTCACATCATTTGATGACAAATATAAAAGAAGACTTATAAAATGTGAAGACTACTCTAAAATAGACAGAAGAATGGGAGATTGATATAGTAGTAATAGACAAAATTTTATTTTATTTGAAGCACTTTCTCCAATTAAGACCATAAGTTATTCTAACTAAATGATCAAAAAGAAAAATAGGTAGTTAATTCATTAAATTTATTTAAATTAAAGCATTTTCAAACTTTACTCCTATTAAATGAGGTTTTGAATGAGAACAAAAAGAAATACAATGAGTCAAATTTGATGAAAAGGATATGATTAAAAAATAAGTATTAATTATATTGTAAGTAACTTGTATTGTGAACAAACTAATGGAGATAAATTGTTTTTCGTAAAAAAAAATTGATTTAAATAGTCACACATAACAAATACAAAAGAGGACTCCTAAAAGATGAAGGCTACTTTAATATAGATGGAAGAAATAGAAATTAGTATAGCTTAAATAGAAGAAAATTTATTTTATTTGAAGTAAAGTTTATGAAGGGAGGAATCTTTCACTTTTCTCATGTGGAAAATTTTGGAACGCCATATTTCATACATTGATAGGCAAAAGATATTTCATAATATTTCAAAATTTTATTTTGTATAAATTTTGTATACATTGATATTTCATATTATAAAGATTATGGCAAAAGAGGGATGAAGAAGAAAATTCCATGATTCTTGTTGTGTCTTTATCATACATTGATAGGAGAAGAAAATTTCCATTTAATTTGCCTCAGATTCAAAATGTTCTATATATCTCTATTGAATATTATTTTGTTTTTAGTTATAATAGTTATCCTATGAATTAAGAAAGGGAAAATCTTTATTAAATCTAGCTAAAATGTACACATTCTAATTTAGGTCTGTACTTTTATCAAATCTCTAATAAGGCCTATAGTTCTTACTAAGAATTTATGAATGTTGTTAAAAAGATCATAATACCCTTTTATCATTAAAAATAAAACTTGAAAGCATATATATGCATGCCAATTTTTTAATTACAAATTCTCAAATACTCTTCACCCTAGTGCCAAAATATAACCTATTTAAATTATGGGGATGTCAACTTCTAATTTTTTAGTTGACTTTAAAAAATATTGAGTGTGTATTTTAATAATTTCTTTTTCAATCCTAACTTTTAAATTGTTATTTTGTTTTGAAATTTTGCAAAAAAATTACGATGAAAGGTTTATACAAAAATTTATTTTGAATGAGAATTTGTAAATTGCTATTTTGTTTTGATTTTTTAGTATTTTTTTCCTGCATTTTCATTATTTATTCTGAATTTTTATATATTTTATTATTTTTAATATACAAGTGAGTAACAAAGCACATGAAGAATTATTTTGTGTGTACACTTCCAAAGAAAATTAAGAAATAAAGGAAAGGCATGGGGTAAGGAGAAAATGTTTTGTTGAAAAAAAGAGTAAGGAGAAAAAAGGGTTACGCCAAAATAGAGAGAAAAGAAAAAGGTGTATAAGTAAAATCATAAAATTCAAAATACCAAATAATGCCTATAAGCCTTATTAGAAATTTAATAAAAATGTAGGTCTAAATCAAAATTTCTATATTTTAATTAAATTTATTTAGGATTCTCCCATTAAGAAATTACATTTAGTCAGAAAAAGGTAAGAGATTATATGCATAAAAGTATTATGATTATACTTAAAAAAATACTCCTGCTCATTTAAAATTATTTCGGTTTTTATTTTTAATTTTAAAATTTTTTAGTTGAAAAAAAGTTAGATATATGTTTTCATTTTAGTTGAGGTGAAATTATTGTGAGATAAGGCAAATTTTATTTTTACAACGGGAAAAAGTTTGGCTTAAATTGATGAAAAGACCTTTGGGAAATAAAAGAGGTTGGACCAATAACTAATAACCCTCCTCCACACAAGTTTGGTATATCGGACTCATTTTTTCTAAACATATAGCGTTCTTGATCAATTAATAATATCATAAATTGATACATTGATAGGAGAAGAGCATCACCTTTTAATTTTCCTGACATTCCAAATGTCCAATAAATTTGTGTTGAATACTATTTTGTTTTTAGTAATTATTTTTTTATAGTGTTATAATAGTTATTTTTCACATATCAACAAATGAATTATGAAGCATTTACAAGTAGAAATTATATTTGGCTAGAGAATAATAGAAAAACAAGATTTATTCTTAAAAATATTGTTCTGATTATTTTTTTTAAATTTATAGTTGAAAAGAAAACAAATTAAATGTAAGCTTTCATTTTATTTAGGGTGAAATTATTGTGAGATAAGAAATCTTTTTTCCCCTTTGATGTGGGAAATTTTCTATTAAATTAAAAAGACCTTTGAAGTACAAGAGGAAATAATGGACCTGGAAACCTCTGCACAAGTTTCACATAGTTCACTCATTTTCGTATGAAAAATTTAATTTTGATTAATTAGCCATAGGTTGATCCTTTTTATCTAATTATTTAATGAATTCTTTTTATTATTACCCTTACTTAATTATATATATATATATCTCTCATCTCTTTTTTCATCTTATTTTGTCTCACACTTATCATCTTCATAAATAAAGGTATACTTAGAAATATTATATATTTAATATGTTTATTGCTTCTAACAAAATTTTGTATGTCTCTGCTTTCTAGAATTTATAATCAAGTTACTTTGTCAAATATAAACTTTTATTAAATAAATTTATTGATCTAAGTTTGAATATTCGTCCATAGAAAAACCTTTAACGTCGAACACGCGTATAGAGAAACACTTGTTTTTCCCTTTTAATTCCTGTGTGATTTGCAAACACATAGATCAATGTTAGGTGAAGTCATTTACATATAGTTATAATCTAAGGGACAAGTAAGACTAGAAGAAAAAACTAAATGTATGTTTAGACAAAACTATTGGGCTCAAAGACAAGTTCAAAGTGGGAATGGGGATTGCTTACTACCCTCACATTGGAAATTTTGTATAATTGGGATGTGAAATATCTATTAGTGTCCCTCATCCTCAATATAAAAGGTATAAAACTAATTTATTAATATTAAGAGAAGTAGATAAACTAGTTATTTGTGATAAATTGGTGTTAGCTTTTCTTAAACACCCATGTTAAATCTATGTGCATTCGATGTACTGTTTGATGGAAACACTCTAACATGCACTATCAATAAAGATATTTTGAAGGGAAGGAAATTAAACATGTGAAAGATGACGTTGATTGATGTCTAACATTTAGGAATAAAATAAACTTTTATTTAACTTTTACATTAAAGACAAGAAACAATATATTTTTTAGATTTTAACAAAACTGAGGGAGAAAAGTGCTCTGCTAAAAAAAGTTGATATTGATAGTATTTGATGACAAACCGTAAAGAAGACTTACAAAAGATGAAGACTTTAAAACTAAGTAGAAGGGATGATGAATTATCCAAGTAGGGAACTGGCTCCCCTCCTTTACCTTCCCCACATGTTCCTCCCATTTACCCCCCCTTGGCCCTTTCTTCCCCATGGGATCAAGATATAATTATTCATATTTAATATTTTATAAAAATATCAATGTAATTTTGTATAAGAATTTATAAATAAATTTAAACTGTCAAAATTTGATCTGAACAGCTCATGACTATAGTAAAAAGGTGGAAAAAATTTACTTTAAGTTAATAATAATCTATAGCCATGAACTGTCCGGATCAAATTCTAACCATCTAAATTTATTTATATATTTTTATACAAAATTATAATGATATTTTAAAAAATATTAAATGTGGATAATTGAATTTTGATCCAACAGTGATAAAAGAGGTAAAGAAGAGGAACTGGATCTTTTACTTAGGTGGGATAAGAAAAAAAAATTATTTTATTTGAAGTAAACATTACGGTGAGAAGAATCTCTTACTTTTCTTATGTAGACAAAATTAGCCCATAAATTTGAAAAGGCATTTGCAAAACAAGGATGAAGAAGAAAATTCCATGATTCTTGTTGTGTCTTTACAAATTAGTACTATACATTGGTAGATGAAAACAATTTCCATTTAATTTGCCTCATATTCAAAATTTCATGTATTGAAATACTATTTTGAATGCAGCATTTATAAGTAAGAAATTATATTTGGTCAGGAAAAAAAAGTAAGAGATCATCTAAGCAAATATTTTTTGATTATATTTAAAAATACTACTGCTCATTTAAAATTATTTCTGTCGTTTTTTTTCAAATTTTTAGTTGAAAAGAAAAAAATTAGACATATGTTTTCAATTTATTTGAGGTGAAATTATTGTGAGAGTAGGCAACTTTTATTTTTCCAACAAGGAAATATTTTCTTTTAAGAGAGGATGGGTCAATAAGTCAATAATTTATCAAAAAAAAATTCAATAACCATCTACACAAGTTTTGCATGGTTTACTCATTTTTGTATTAAAATATAATGTTGAATGATGAGTCAATCATATTTGGAAAATCATTTGCTAACAATATTTCTACTTTCAAGAATTTAAAATAATATACAATTATCAAATACTAACTTCGATGTTTAGCATAACAGCAAATTAACTTTTATTGAAAAAATAAAAAAATACTGTTTAAAAGTATTCATTTATATATAGAGTCAATTTTAATATTCAAATTCAATGCTTGGGGCATAGTCATGGGAAGGGAACAAAGGAAGCTTCCTTCATATTCATGACCCAATCCACATCTTCCCTGTACTTCGGTGGCCATTGGCCAAACACCATGAACTTATATACAATGTGAGGCCAACGTTCAAAAACATTTTTCAAGAGATTGAGTATGTTTGGATTAACTTTTAAAAAATAACTTCTGTTTTGATTTTTAAAACTTATTTTTATAGAGTAGATTCTGGAGAATAGCTTCTGAAAAATTTGAAAAGAATTGCTTTTGGAAAACCATGGTTTCCACCCCCAAACTATGGTTTTGAGGGTTAAAAGCTATTCTAGAGAATCTGAATATGTTTATCTACTACTTCTGAAACCATGGTTTTGGACCTATAAGCTATTCTGCATTTTCGAGACATGTTTGTCAACAGTTTTTTCAAAATCTTGATTTTTCTTCAAAACCATGGTTTTGTTAATTTGCTAAACATGCACTAAAAATATCTTTAAACTTTAAAATATGAGCAAAAAGGACACAACATTTAAAATTAGTTATGGTCCGTTACTTTTGGAGAAGGAAACGGTGGGTCCTACTACACAAACTAAGGGATGTTAAGTCAAGGTTGTGATATTTTTATTCCAACTTTAAAGTTAATGGATATTTCTAGGTCTGAGAAAAATTTATTAGTATTTTTACGCATTGTGTAAAAGTTTATTAGTATTTTTACACATTAATTTTTTTAAAAAAAATATAAGGATGAATGGAGATAGTAGATAAAAGTACAATGACTGAGTTGTGATGACTTAGAGTATAAGGATTGAATTGCATACTCATTAAATAATTAATTTTCACTTAAACAAATATAGTTCCTCTTCTATTTTTTTAAAAGAAATAAAAGGAAAAGATAAATTGATTGGTTAGTGATCAAGCAAAAATTACAAAGGAGGGGGATTCTTTTTTAAAATATTTACTTCAATATTATGTTACTTTTTTTAAGATTCACAAAATTAGTAAATTTGGAGGGATGTAGAGATAATTAGATTATGAAAATAAGTCTACCATTTTAAAATTTTTCAACATAAACCCTCAATTAATTAAAAGTATTTTAGAATCTTTTACCAAAAATTATTAGTAATATTAAAATTGAGTTCATGAAGATATATTGAATGGTTTTGTTTTATAATTTTAATAAAACTGAGGGAGATCAATTGTTTTACTAAAAAAATTGTTGTTGATAGTCTCACATGGGCTTTTGTACCCTGATGCTCTAAATAGTTAAAAAAATTTCCAGATGCTATACTTTTAAAAATATTTACCCATATACTACAGTCAAACTTGTTCTTCAGATGAACAAGTTTAAAATTGTACTGAACTCGTTCACCTAAAGAACGAGTTTGGGGAATAATATTTTTTTTATTTTTATCCCTCAAACTCGTTCACCAAGCCTCACCCCCAAACGTCCCATCCATTCCCACACCCCTCCCCACCTTTAAAAGTTTTTTTATTTTTAAATCGCACCCCCACCCCTTAAAAAATTTGTTTTTAAATCTCTCCAAACTAGTCCTTTAGAAAAAACAAATCCCTATAAATTATTTTGATAAAAAAACGGACGTGAAAAATAAAAAACATTGCATTTATAATTTATATACTCTCTCACTTTTTCAAATTAAAAAAGGCCAATGAATAAACTTCAAATTGAAAAATCACTCTTCACTGATTTAATATCACATTCCTGTCTCATTAGGTCTTCAATAATCCAATTAGTGAGAGCCTCTTTTTCCCTTTATCCTCAAATTCAAGTTCATTATAGGAGCGATAATTCCTCGACCCCACCATGTGAGAGCGTCCATTCGCGACAGAAGCACTCTTAAGGAACTGTGTATCGCCATTGTTATCATTTGCCAGGTCTAAATAATTGGCATTGAATAAACCAACACAGAAGGGGGAATGGAATCTGGGTTTAAACTAATTTCTTGGCCTTAAATTAAGAAAAGCTAATCTTCGAGCTTCAGCCACTGAAATGGCGAGAGAATTTGAAGCAAGAAAATCACACATAGCCTTGGAAAACATTTTGAGGTTTGGAGTAAAATAGCTTCAGTGAAGAAGAAGAAGCTCTGGTTTCAGGGATAAAAATAATAATAATTTTTTTAAAAAAAACATTTTAAAGTCTCGTTGGGAAAAAGAAGTGAGGTGGATGTACATTAGCAAGTCACGTTAGCAACACTGGTAAACAAATGTGGATCAATTGACTCAGTTAGTGATCCGTTAACTCAGAATGAAATTGATACAAAATAAAATTTTTTGAACAATTTTGAGGTAAAAAAACATTCTGGTGCCCATTAATATTTACTTCCATAGTAAAAATGACCCTTATCTCAAAAAATGATTCATGAATTTATATTGCATCATGAACATAAATATTTTGATTTACTTAAAATTATATATATATATATATCAACTTTTGCTCGCCTTAACCCTATCAATTACTGTATGTGTGGCAAAGATCGATGAAAGAAGATATTTATCCAATGTATCGTCGCTAGCATATACTAGCTTCATGTTTTTAATATAAACTTCATTTAACTTTTTGAAAATATTAAAGAAGTTAAATAAATTTATATAAATTAATCTATCAAACTTGGAACCTAATATATAAGTATATATTTTAAAGTAATTTATTTAATTTTTTTTAATCTTCCACAAAAATCAACTTGACCTTATATTAAGAATCAGAGATAGTATTATGTTTAGAGGAGGGATTAGATGCATCATGCATTCTTGTTTCTGGTATAGATACACTCAGCACAACCTCATTCTCATCTATCACAAATTGCTTCATTTAGTGCCAAAGAACAAAGGGTGACCCAATGCACGTGTCCCATCAGATGAGATCTATGAAGGGATGGATGTATTCAGTTTTACTCCCACAAGCAAGGATGCCATTTTCAAATGATGGCTGATAACACAATCATCAATTTACAATCATAAGCAGCAACTACTTCTAAAAAATAAAAAAAATATAATTAATTAGAATTATATTCTATTTTCTTATTTTAAGAAATTTTTATTATTCAAACATATAATTTGAATTTTAGAATTAAAAAAGTAATAAAAAATGATAAAATAATAATGAACAAATAATATATAATATAAATATATGTTTAATTAAAAAAGGAATAGATATAGTATGTTTAAGTATATTTATAGATTATATATATAATTATAGGATAAAGAATAAAAAAACCTTTTGAATTGCGGCAATCACATCCTTAGTTCTGTTATGCAAAAAAGACATTGATCAAGAACAGCTATTGCCCAACTTCTATATAGTTAAAGTAAGTCTTATAATTACCGTTAGAATGTTTATCGCAAAAAGAATTTTGGTGATATAAGTACGGATAGTGGTTTATTAATACACTACTACAAGCATTAATTTATTAGATTATTATATTGAACATTCATATAGCATGTCGAGCACTCTAAAGGTCTAATTATATACTTTCATGTAATACTGTTAAGAGTTAGTTTTTAGTATAAAAAAATTTAGAGAAATTGGTCTTAGGAATTTACCAAGGTCAAAATCTATTTTTATACTCAAAGGTTATAAAGGTACTCATAGATTGCCCCCACGAACATGGTCTCACGTTGATAGTGAGATTAGAACTCATGACTTTATAGGCTGAATCAATTCTTTACCAATTGAATAAATCTTTGTTAGCATAAGTTGAGAGTTTTGTTTATTTTTTTATTGTACAACGCACAAATTTCACTGAGAGGCATGAGTTGGGCCTACATTATCGTTGAACGGTCTTATGGGATGTTGTACCGGACTCAACAAATGGGCCTTAAACTTTTGGTCATAAGAAAGTCCATTTCCATGATAAATGATTATTGGGCCATTAAGGGACGATGTTCTATTGGATTCTTTATAATTAAACTCAGTGGGCCAATTTTGGGAATTGCCAATATTTTAGTTTGGTCCATGGGTTATTGGTAATTTTGTTTTGATCTATAAATATCTTAGAAACAATTCAACTATGAAATTTATCTATCTTTATCATGAGCTATGTAATTAATTTTCCTATCATGTAAGAAATATATTATTTGACAAATTTTTAAGGGAATGAGATAATTTTAAAAATTGTTAAGTTTTTTTTTTTTTTGGGTGAGACGCACACAACCACTCACATCCATATCTACAACCTTCCATCTATATGGTGAACAAAGCTCACACGCATGTCCCACGTAAGGGCTAGAACTTGCAGCTACTTTTACAAGAGAGGTGCTTTGCGCCACTAAGGCCGCAGCCAAGTAAATATCAAGGGGCGCTAAATATAAAGAAAATGAAAGATTAAAAATACATAGATGAAGAGAAATGAAAAATTATTGGATTGGAAATGAACATAATGTATCTAATATTATAAAAGGAAAAATATCTATGGGCTTGAACCAACAATGCGTTTAGCACGATATATTTTTCGAATTTGCAATAATACACCTCAACAATCAAAATGAGAGTAAAAATATTAACATCGTTAAATACAACCTAAAACCATTAGTTTTTGGGTTGAAATCCACACTCCTTTTCCATATGCATATACAATTATATTAGGTTATAAAATGATAAGTTGAAAATCAAAGGGAAAAACACGAAAACAATAGTTGGCCAACCGTAAACCCACTCTTGTTGGGTGATGAAATAGTGATGAAGGAGGTAAAGGAGAGGAGCCAGATCTTCTAGTGATAGAACAAAAATTTATTTTATTTGTGGTAAACATTACGGTAACCAATGGGGTTGGTCCAAATTGTAAGCGGTTTGGTTCCGTTTAAGTAGGGTCTCAAGTTCGAATCCCAATATATACAGAAATCTTCGTTGAGAGATTCAACCACCACAGTCAGGTGTGTGAAGAGGGTTGGATCTGGACGTAATTGGGATAGAGATAAAACTATTTTCATATACTTACCTTATAGACAATAAATAATATTGAATAAGTAGCTTTTACCATTAATACGGATAGACACTTTATGTTTTTACTAGATAAAATTAAGAAATAAACTTAAAGGCATCATTGTTACAGAGTTCACATAAGTCGAAACAAAACATACTTAATTTATAGACTTTAAATCATGTTGAAAAAGTAGTTTTCACCATTCATTCAAAGAGGGGCACAAAGTCGAAATACATAGACAAATGAATTGATGGTATGAACAGGGAATGGAAGAAGCAAAGCCAAAGGGTCCCCAGTATTACAACACAGGAATCCGGAGGCCGGTGAGTTGGATTTTAGCTGGAGAGTGAAGTTGACGTCCAATAAGACGGAGCTCCAAAGTCGTCATTGTCGTTTTCTTCGATTCCATCTGTCGTTTGAGCGTTTGGTCCAATACGGCTTCCCACTCCCACACGGCTCCTCTCTGCTTCATGCATGCCCTAATCAATCACCCACATCGCCTTACAATCTCATTTGCTTCGTGGCCTATCCCATTTTCAATGCCATACACATCTCACACATTATTAACTTCCTCAACGGATATCTTCTTGAATATTGCTACATATATGTTCACTATTTTTGTCAAAAAGTGGACCCTCGTGTTTGATTAATGCCATGTTTAACTCTATACCAAACTGTCGTAATAAGAAAAAAAATCAATATTTGAATATTCAAATTCAATACTTGGAGCATAGCCCATGAGAACGAACAAAGGAAGCAATAAAGAACATGCTTCCTTCATATTCATGACCCAATTGATGTCTTTCTCATACTTGGGTGGCCAACACCGTGCGTCCAAAGCCAACGACTTTTTTCAGATGCAAAAATATTCATAAATTTTAAAATATAAGCAAAAAGGACACAACATTTAAAATTAGCCATAATCTATATATTACTTTTGTAGAAGGAAACGGTAGGTCCTACCACATAAACCAATGGACGTTAAGTCATTTTAATGGTTGTATCATTTTTATTCCGACTTTAAAGTTAATGGGTATTTTTATACTTGAAAAAATTTCTAAATATTTTTACACATTGTATATAAGTTTATGAGTATTTTTACACTTTAATCATTTTTTTTTAAAATAACAAGGATGGATGGAGATAACAAGGAAAAGTATAAGGATTGAGTTATTGCGACTTAAATTAGAAGGATTGAATTGCAAATTCAGTAAAACTATATGGTTTAAATAATTAATGTTCATTTAAACAAATATGGTTCCTCTTCGATTTTTTGAATGAAAGAAAAAGAAAAGAAAAATTGGTTGGTTAATTACTGATCAAGCCAAAATTACAAAGAGGGGGAGTATTTTTTCTTAATATTTATTTCAATATTATGTTACTTTTTGTTTAAGATTCAGAAAATTAGTACATTTGGGAGGATGTTGGAGATAATTAGATTATGAGAATAAGTCTGCCATTTTAAAATATTTACAGCAAAAAACTCAATTAATAAAAAGTATTTTAGAATCTTTACCCAAAAATTGTTAGTAACATTAAAATTAAATATATTAAAATTAAGGTCAGGAAGATATATTGATTTTTTTTTATAATTGTAACAAAAAACTGAAAGATATCAATTGATTTTCTAAAAAATTGATGTTGATGGTCTCACATCATTTGATGACAAATACAAAAGACGACTGATAAAATATGAAGACTAAACAGAAGAAATGGGAGATTAATAGCACACTACAAAAAAAAGGTGATTTTGTAGCGATTATTTTATGACTTTGTACCGGTTTTTAACCGCCACATGAGTAATTGTAGCGGTTTACCAAACCGCTGCAAAAATCACCTTGGCAATAGGTTTAGCAGCGGTTTTAGTGAATCGATGCGAACACAAGTAAAACCACTACTAGTTTGCAGCATTTAATAATCGCTACAAATGGAGACGGTGCAACATTTGTAGGGGAAATGAAACCGCTACTGATGTTTAATTATCGAAAAAGGGGAGAAAATATTGTAGCGCTAAACGAAACCGTTGCAAAATGAAAAAATAAAAAAAAACAATAGTAGCGGTTGTAGAACCGCTACTAATTTTGAAATGAAAATAGATTTGACACCAAATATTAAAATTTTGAAAATTCCACCAATATTTTGCAGCGGTTTAGAACCGCTACAAATGTATTCCACGGAAATTAAAATATCCCGTCATATTTCTGTCATAGAGGACATTTGTAGCGGTTCTAAGGTTTACAAAAGATTTAAAAAAACATTTAATACTTTATTCAGAATAATTATTTAATTATAACAAAATTAATTATAATTATAGAAAGTGATTTATTATAAATGAATAATTAATTAAAATTAAATAGTAGTCATTAAATATCATATATTGTTTACTATAATGGTATAAAAACCTGAAAGAAAAAAAAACGATAAAAGATTAGTATATAAAAAAGAATATTAATAAATTAAATAAATAAAAATTGCATAAAAAATTAGTATTATCGTCAGAAGATAAATTTTAGAATATTAATATTAAATAAATGCAAAATGAAGATAAATTGTTAAGAATAATACCTATAACAAGTGTTATCGCCAGAAGCTTTTCATGAGCCCAATCTTAGATATATTTAAAAGAGATGAGTAGAGGAGGAAGCCAGAATAAATGAGGGAAAAGAGAGAAGAGTAGAAAATGTAATGGGGGTGGAAATGATATTTATAGGATGTCTGGCAGGAATTAGCAGCGGTTTGGATCACTATTTTTTGCAACGGTTCGTTTTACAGCGGTTTAGTTAGTAGCGGTTTATGCCACGGTTATTAGTAGCGATTTTATTGTTTTTGTAGCGGTTTAAAACCACTACTAACACACTCTGTTGAAAAAAAATACTTGAAACAAATTGCATATATATATATTACTAACCTGAATTATTTATTCGGCATCATTTGCCCTGACAAGGGGTAAATCTTCATCTCCTTCGAGGAAGAAGTTTTCAAAAGCAGTAGGATGGAATGGCTCCGCCTCATAGATAATGTGTTCATCGCTATCACCCATGTCATAAAGATCTTTAGGCTTAAGATGAACGACCATACTCCATTTTTTATGCTTCTCGTCCTCCACATAATAAACCTGTTGTGCCTCTGATGGTAAAATGTACGGCTCATCGTCTGGAGATTCACCTATGTGAATCAATCTTGAAAAATTCACAGATGTGATTCCCAACTCATCAGTAGTGAATCCACGAGGAGTTGTCGTATTTGCCCAGGAGCACTTGAATAATGTGACGGTAAAATGCCTCTGATAATTCAGTTCGATTATATCAACCAATTTCCCATAGTAGGGGACACCACCGATATAAATGTCACCGTCTTAATTTAAAGAAATATATTAAAATTGTACTTTCACTTTATTCTCCCAAACCCAATCCTTATCTTCTTTCTGCACCCTCTTCCACATCTCGGCGCTGATGTCAAATTGGTTGTAGTTCCCTCTTTGCTCAGACAGGTAGCGGTGGTACAGCTGACCGGCCTTCCTGATCTGTTGCCGTGTCAGCTCATTCCATGGCACCACTATCTGGTGGCCAGCATCGAGCTGAGAAACATCTCTCAATGCCAGCTTCCTCTTCTGTAGCCGCCCTGTCAAATCTGCATATTTCATTCCATCATTAACATTATAAAATAAATTAATTCATCAATTTGAATAAAAAATATAAATCTAAACTACTCACCCTGAATGTCCACATCAAAGCCAGTGAACCGTGAAGCAGAAGGCCGTGTGAATCCCTCTTCCCTGGCGATATCCTCATCCTCAAAGTTCTCAGCCGCCTCGACTGAGATATCTCCAAGCTCAAAATCCTCGACGCTAAGATAAGTATGGTCAGGATTGGCCTGAGCGCCACCAGCATCTGGAAACTCTTGATCATCAATACCACTCCGGTCTGGGATGTCGTCATGAGGGCCTACATGTAATATCCTGAGGTATTTTCCCTAACACCCTGGGGGACCCCAGAGTAGGTTAAGGGCGAAGGGAGACACAGTAGGTAGGGTGCGCTTAAATCCCACATCGGTTAGACTCGTCCAAAGTGAAGGCCATATATGTAGTCGGGGTGTGGCCTTTGACATTAGATGCACCTTTTAGGTGACTATGGAATCCCAAAAAGACAAAACCCTGTGCCTACGGGCGGCTAAATAGGAACAATACCTCAGGATGTTGCAATAAGTGTAACACCAAACGCTGCTAGGGACCTAACACCTTGAGGGACCCTAGAGTGGGTTAAGGGGGAAGGGAGACGTAGTAGGCAGGGTGCGTTTAAGTCCCACATCGGTTAAACTCGTCCAAAGTGAAGGCCATATATGTAGTCGGAGTGTGGCCTTTGACATCCGAGGCGCCTTTTGATTGACTATGGGATCCCAAAAGGACAAAACCATGTGCCTACAGGCAGTTAAACAGGGACAATACCTCAGAATGTTACACTACGTGTAGGATCGGGACTAAACATCTATAATAAAATAAAAAACAAAATTAAAATAAAGTAAAAAAAAATTAAAACATAAAAAATAAATTAAAAAATAAAATTAAAAACAAAATATAAATTAAAAGCTTAATTAAAATAAAATATAATAAACTAAATTAAATAAATATATTAAAAATGAAAAAAAACATTAAAATATAATCTAAAAACAATCAAAAAATATAAATATAAAAAAATTAAAAATCAAATGAAAAAAATTACAAAAAATGTAAATAAAATTAATTTAATAATATTTTGATCTCTACCTCTCTACCTTATGAAGGCAACAATAGACTGATTTCTATCTCTCTAACTCTCCAAAACTCTTTCGACGCGATGTTTCAGCGAAAATGAATGGAGAATATATAGGACGAGGAATTAGCAACGATTTTTCACAAACCGCTACAACTTAGCAGCGGTTTTGCTGAAACCACCGCTTAAACCGCTGCAAAATCCTAACATGTCTCGGAAAAGACGCATATTAGTAACAGTTGTACTAAAAACCACGGCTAAATGGGAGAGAATTCTGTGACCTTTCAATTTTGCAGCGGTTAAGAGAACCGCTACGTAGCGGTGACCCTTCGTATTTTGCCGCATTTTTTTTCAAATAACCGTTGCAAATTTCCGCTACAATTTTGGCGGGTCATTCATGCCAAATTTTGTAGCGGTTTGAAACCGATACTAATATGTCAGTGTCGCAAACGCTTAGTTTTCGCGACAAATTATGTTATAACCGCTACAAATCAAGAATGCTGTTGCGGTTTGATAAACCACTACAAAATAACCGCTACAAATCACCCTTTTTTTGTAGTGGCATTAATAGAAAAAAAAATTATTTTATTCAGAGTACTTCCTCAGGTCCACGATATAAGTCATTTTAACTAATACATAAAAAAAATTGTAATTAACTCATTAAATCTTTTTCAAATTGAAACAATCCTCAGACTTTACTCTTATTAAATGAGGCTTTGAACGGAAAAAAAATACAATCAGTCAAATTTGAGCATTAATTGAAAGGGATGGTTGAAAAATCAGCATTAATTATACTGAAAGTAACTTACCTTGTGAATCAACTGATGGAGATCAATTGTTTTTCTAAGGCCAAAAAAGTTGATGTTGATAGTCACACATAATTTGATAATAAATACAAAAGATATATAAAAGGTGAATACTGCGTTAAAATATACAGAAGAAATCAGAAATTAGAATAGCATCAATATAAAAAATTTATTTTATTTGAAGTAAACAGGGAGGGAGAAGAAAATTCCATGATTCCTGTTGTGTCCTAATCATTAGTCCTATCATACATTGATAGGAGAAGAAAATTTCCATTTAATTTTTGTGAGATTCAAAATGTCCCATATATTGTATTGAATACTATTTTTTTTATTAGTTATTTTTTATAGAGTTATAATAGTTATTTTTCAAATATCAACAAACGAAATATGAAGAATTTACAAGTAGAAATTATATTTGGCTAGAAAATAATAGGAAAACAAGATTATATGCGTAAAAATATTGTTCTGATTATTCTTTAAAATTTATGTTGAAAAGATAACAAATTAAATATATGGTTTCATTTTATTTGAGGTGAAGTTATTGTGAGACTAGAAAACTTTTTATTTTTCTAATAATTTAATGATTTTTTTTGTTACCCTCAACTAATTATATGTATTTTTCATCTCCTTTCTTGACACATCTCTCTCATCTGGTTTTCAACCCCGTTTTCTCTCCCACCCCCATCCACTCCATAAATGAGGGTATACAGGAAAAAATTACATCTCTACTATATTTATTTATTTTTACTAATTTATTGTACACTAGTAGAAAAATGCTTATTTAGACCACTTTTTTTAGACAGCATTTAGATGATAAGGTCTAAAAAAATGACCGGTGGCATTTCTGTAAATAAGAATACAAATTTTAAGTCATTTAAACCGCACCTAAGAGGTGCGGTTTAAAAAGTACCTCTTTTAGACCGCACCTCAGAGGTGCGGTCTAGAAAGACTATCTTTTAGACCGCATCTAACAGGTGCGGTCTAAAAGATGCACTTTTTAAACCGCACCTAAGAGGTGCGGTCTAAAAGGCCAATCTTTTAGACCGTACCTAACAGGTGCGGTCTAAAAGAGACACTTTTTAGACCGCACCTCAGAGGTGCGGTCTAAAAGATTCACTTTTTAGACCACACCTCTTAGGTGCGGTTTAAAAAGAGCTTTCAAAATTCAAAATTTAAACAGCGCGCTCAGGTGTTGTCCAAATCTAAACTCATTTTTGACTTTTTCTGCCAAAGACCTCGATCGACATTTTTAAAGCTTAGAGCAAAGCAATACAAATCCTCATGAAAACTCAATTCCACAGATAAATTACTTCAAATTATCGACGCAAAACCACCTGACTCAGTCTACCTCTTTTGTCTCTGTGTAATCAGCTCTAATATTCCGACCAAATTTCTGTTTTCTTTTTGTTGGGGATGATTGTTTGATTTGTATCATAGGAGGTGCTTTAACTTCTGATTTTTTTTTATTCCTTTTTATACATAATAACGTTCATCCACCTCGATCCTTCCATGGATTCTGACTTATGGACTTCACGTCTTGCCTTGATGAATTTTGCCTCGTCCACTATTTATGGCTTCTAAATTTCATCTTTCCCTTCTTCAATATAAGATAAGCATTTTTGTTTGCAATTGGTTTTGGCAGACATTTGATTGATTATGGCGCGATGAAGAGGAAGCAGAAAGAGAAGAATAACTGAAACGTGAGCAAGCGAGGAGGAGGGATGCTGAGCTTCGTCATGGCTTCTTCTAACTGAATGCAAGTTGATCTTGAAGATCTTGAGGATCAACAGGTAGATCTTGGAGAGTGCAACCATGGCTATGAAGATCGGCGGTTTGTCCTTTGCCACCCTCGACGACATCGACAAGCCACTGCCCTTTGATGATCTGCAGAAATAGGGGAAGTCGAGGTTTGAAGGATGCTTCGCTAGTGGCCAGGGAAGCTGATGTGAAGGTGAAAAGCTCCTCATCACCGGCGATGATGGAGAGCAATGACGGAGAGCGACGGATCTAGGCAGCAAAATGATTTTTTTTGTTTAAAAAAAAGGAACTTTTTAGACCGCATGCAATACATGCGGTCTAAAAGTGTAACTTTTTAGACCGCATGTATATGCGGTCTAAAAGCTTCCTGACTTTCTAAACCTCTCTTATCTAAACCGCACCTGCTAAAAAGTCATTTTTGTGCGGTTTAAAAAGCCTTTTTTCCACTAGTGGTGTCTCTACTTTGCAGAATTAGTAATCAAGTAACATTGTCAAAAATGAATATTTATTAAATAAATTTAAATAATTTGTCTCTAGAAAATCCTATGACATCCAACACGTATAGAAATTTTTTTTTTCCTTTTAATTCTTATGTGAATTTCAAAACACAAAGATCATTTCATATATTGTTAGATAATAGAAGGGATAACTAAAACAAAAAAAAAAGCACCAAATTAAATGTATGTCTAGACAAAACTATTGGGTCCAAAGAGGGAATGGTCATGGGAATTGCTTACTATTCTTACATTGAAATTTTTGTATAATTGAGATGTGAAATATCCATCTCTATCTCACATTCTTAATACAAGAGTTATATACCTAATTTATAAATATTAGGAAAAGTAGTTAAATTATTTATGTATAATAAATACATATTAGATTCCATAAAACACCCATATTAAATGTAGGGTTAAGATACATTGTCACTCTGAAAGTTTTTTCGGAGCAATGTATTCACCCTGGAAGTTTTTGGTGGAGTAATTTCACCCTGGAAGTATAAAATCGTAGCAATGTTACCCCGATTTAACGGAAAGGTAAATGGATATCTGCCACGTAGGATAAAATGCCACTTAGGTGTCCACATCGCTCTTCCTCTATAAAAACTTTTAGGGCGAAATTGCACATCCGAGAAAACTTCCATGGTGAAATTGCTCCTCCGAAAAAACTTCTGGGGCGAAAATGTATATCTTTCAGGGCAACATTATCCCACATAGACAATGATGTGGCATTTTATCTTATGTGGTGATTGCCCGTTTGCCTTTCTGTTAAATTAGGGCAATATTGCTACAATTTTATACTTCCAGGGTGAAATTGTTCCACAAAAAACTTCCAAGGCCAATAGGCTTCTCCGAGAAAACTTCCGAAACAAAAATGTACATTAACCCTTAAACATATGTGCATCCGTTATACTAAAGGCATCATTAATCAATATATTTTGAGGGGGGATTATATATGCGAAAAACAACGAAATGAATTGGGATATAATATTTATGATTAAAATAACCTTCTATTGAACTCTTACATTAAATACTATAGGTGGTATATTTTTTAGATTTTAACAAAACTAAGGAAGAAAAGTGCCCCACCTAAAAAATTAAAGTTGATGTTGATAGTCACATATCATTTGATGACCAATGGAAGAGAAGACTTAGAGAAGGTGAAGACTTTAGAACATGAGCTCCCTTCTTTTTCTCTCTTTTACCCCTTGGTCACCGTTGGATCAAGATCCAATGATTCATATATAATATTTTTACAAAAATATTATAATAATTTTATATAAAAATATAAAAATAAAATTAAACTATTAAAATTTGATTTCAACAGTTTATAGCTACAATAAAAAAATGGAAAAAGATGTGCTTTATTATAATTATAATAATAATAATAATATTTACTAGTTGCGAATTTAGATCAAATTTTAAAATTTTAAATTTATTTACGTGTTTTAAATAAAACTATAATAATATTTTTATAAAATATTAAATGCAGACAAATGGGTCTTGATCCAATGGTGATGAAGGAGGAAAAGGAGAGGAGTTGAATCCAATAGTGATAGAAAATAATTTTATTTCATTTAAAGTAAACTTCTGATCATAATGTGAACCTAATTAATATTGGATGTTCGTTGATCATTTGATTGGTTTATATTTAGTTTGAATTCAATCTTATAAAGTGTATTATATATCTTTAAGTTGTATTATTTAAAATTTGAATTATATATTTTATATTCAAATTTTGGTGTATTTTTATAAATTAAATTTATGAAAAAGAATATTTCATTTTAGATATTAAAAAAAATAAAAAAAGATATTTCAAGTCCAAATTGAAAAAATATAATGGGTAAAAAAAATAAAAAAAATAAACAAAAAGGATGGCAGGTTGACGGGCCAGCCCGCCAGCCTGCTGTGTCGAGCTGGGTTTGGAAAATCCCAACCCATATGCATGCGGGTATTTAAGCCCGCCCGCCCAGCTCGTAACCGGTCAGCTGACGCATTACCAACTCTACTTTCTGTCCAAATATTGTTTTTTTTGGGCCTACTCTCCAAATATTGTTTTAGATGATTATTTTTCAAGAAAACGCGTTGTTCTCTCTCTCCCTTCCTCCCTACACCTCTCCCCACTCTCTTGTTGCCTTCTTTAGAAAGCACTTGGTCCCCACATCATCTTCCTCAACCTTGACTCTCCTCCTTCACCCACCTTCTCACTTTACCTTTGGTTGTTATTTCTTGGAAGCTCATGGTAGGCCTCACCACTACCGACAACTTCCACTTATCTCCTCTGCCTCCACTTAAACCCTTCACCATCAAAACCCAACCTTGAATAAAGAGAACAACAATCCAACGGATTCATTTTCCATTGTTTTGAAAGATTAAAGGAATACAGTAAATGTATTATTTTTCTTTGAATCTAAGCTCTAAAACAATAGACGAGAGAGAAAGATAGAGGAGGGGAGGGAAGGAGGAGAGCAAGGAGTTTTTGTTTTCTAAATAATCATTTAAAAAATAACAGGAGAGAGAAAGGATGATAGGTGGGATAAAATTAATATGAATTGGTATATTGTGATTCGACTGAGTATCGATGAGATAGCATTAGAGAAAATCTGGATAATAGTGTGGGGTCCACTGAATTATTAATTGATGAGGGGTTAACACAGGTTAATGGGTAGTCATTTCTGCCCCTTTTATATAAGCTAATGTATATATTTTTGCACCCAAGTAAATATTATGGTGCCAGATGCTCCTTCGAGATAAGTTCATTGCTAGATTTACACCTTCACCCAATTTAAAAAGTGATTCTTCACTTATATAATATCAAAATATGCTTAAATTTTAATTCTTTAATATAATTATTTTTATATTTTCATATTTAACCATGTTATATTAGCATTTGATCGTAGAATCACTATTTAAATATTGTTGACGCAACATTTCCAATTAAATAAAAGCAACAGAGTTAAGACTAAAATGACTAAAATTGTATTTTTTAAACTTGAGGGACTAAATTTAAACTTGATTTAAACTTATAAAATCAAATATATACTTTAACCTAATTAATAGTACTGCAACTCATTAATTATTTTTTGTGAAAGATGAAATCTAGCAGGTTATATCATTGTGTAGGGACTAAAGAATGATGCATGCCTTTTACTCCCTTGCTATTCTTTATAAGTTACAAATTTTTGTATGGATTTTTTACTTATATGTAAGTTACATTTTGAATATGTAATGCATTTTTTATTTTTATTTTTAATTAATTATATATCTCTTATATCCTTTTCCCACTCAATCCTTCTTATATCTCTTCACACTCATCCTCTCCATGAATAAGAATTTATCAAAAAAGAATAAGTTGTATTTTTTATATATTTATTATCTTTTGACCAACTTTAACTAACTTTTTTTTTTAATCTAGAGTTATATTTGTTGCTCAAAGGACATGAGTGAGTATACTCAATTATCAAGTCTTTACATTATTGATGTTGCGTCTTGACCCCGCCTATAGATCAAAAGCTTCCCAGGGAAGTCATTAATTTTGTGAAAATTTTGCTTAAACCCCCTTATGACACTATAAATACCAATTATTTTGTCATGAGTTGTATGCCAACCATACTAAAGAAAGTTGAATACCATGGGCTTCTACGACTATGCTTTTGTGTTTGTTTTAATTTCCTCTTTACTCACCTTACAACTAAATCCATTTTGCACATGCAAAGCATCATCTGATGATCTAGATCTTTGCATTTCAAGTGAGCAACAAGCCCTTCTTGATTTCAAGCATCATCTTCTTGATCCTTCAAATAGGCTTGCCTCTTGGTCTGATGGTAACACATATTGTTGCAATTGGACATTGGTTACTTGCGATCATGTAACTGGTCATATTCTTGAACTTCGCCTCTCACCTTCAATTCCTTCCTTGCATTATTGGGAATATGATGCTTATGAGGAATCAAGGTTTGGTGGTGAATTACATCGTTCGATACTTGATTTGAAAAGGCTAAGTTTCTTGGGTATGAGTGGCAATGATTTTGGAGGCATGCAAATTCCAAGTTTCCTTTACTCAATGAAGAGTTTGATACATCTTAACCTCTATTATGCTGGATTTAGTGGAAGTGTTCTTCACCAAATAGGAAATCTCTCTAGTTTGCTCTATCTTGACCTCGGAGGCAATAATTTCACTGGAAATATTCCTCATCAAATTGGCAATCTATCAAATCTGCTCTATCTTGGCCTCTCTCATGATTTTCAATATGATATGGATGGGATGTCATTATTATTATATGGAGAAAATCTTCAATGGATATCATCTCTTTCTTCACTTCAATATCTTCATTTGAGTTATGTTAATCTGTCGAATGCATTTGATTGGTTGCTTATTTTGCAAGCTCTTCCCTCATTGACAGAGTTACACTTGTTAATGTGTGCTCTTCCTCACAACTTTCATCCAGCCATTGCCATAAACTTTTCATCTCTAACAGTTCTTGATCTTTCCTCTTCTCTTGATTTTGGATCTGCTTCCATTCCAAAGTGGATTTTTCAACTAAAGAATTTGGTTTCTCTTAAATTAAGGAGTAACCAATTGCAGGGTTCCATCCCACAAGGTATTCATAATCTCACTCTGATTGAAGATCTTGATCTGTCTAATAATTTGTTCAATTCTTCTATCCCAAATTGGTTATATAGTTTGAGCAATCTCAAGTCTCTTGATCTCTCTCAGAATAGTTTACGTGGAACAATTTCACATGCGATTGAAAATTTGACTTTGATGGTTACTATTGATTTGTCATACAATAAGTTGGAAGGGCCATTTCCAAGGTCTTTAAGCAATCTCTGTAAATTGAAAAGTGTTTCTCTCTCTAGCAAAAACTGCAATCAACAAGTGTCAGAGATGTTGCACATATTCTCAAGATGTGCTTCAAAAACACTAGAGACTCTTTCTATAATTAGATCAAACCTTTATGGCCATTTGACACCCCAGATTGGGATTTTCAAAAATCTCCGTTGTCTTTTTCTTTATGACAATTCTTTAAAAGGTACAATCCCTTTACTTTTAGGAAATCTCACCTCTTTGAATTATCTCAGTCTTTATAGAAATCAATTTGAGGGGAATCCTTTTGATGTTATCCAATCACTTTCTAAACTACAAAGGTTAAGTATTGCTGATAATCTTTTCCATGGAATTGTAAGTGAATATCACCTTGCTAATTTCACCAATTTAAATTTATTGGTTGCATCACGAAACAAGCTCAGGTTAAAAGTGGCTCCTAATTGGAAGCCTTCTTTTCAAAAGCTGCAATACTTGTATATGATGTCATGGCATGTAGGTCCCCACTTTCCATCATGGGTTGGGTCATTGAAACATCTTGTCTACTTGTCGATAGCTAACAACAACATCTCTGATTCTATCCCCACATGGTTTTGAGATGAACTTCCCCATGCTTCATATTATGATTTATCAAACAATGATATCCATGGAGATCTTTCCTATACAATGAAGAATCCCATCAATGTTACAGACATTGATTTGAGCTCAAATCACTTGAGTGGTCCTTTACCATACATATCACCTCATGTGGCTTACTTAGACCTCTCAAGTAATTGGTTTTCTGGATCCATAGCCTCTTTCTTATGTCAAGAAAAGGAAGAGCCAATGATGTTAGGATATCTTAACTTGGCATCAAATAATTTATCAGGTAAAATACCTAATTGTTGGAAGATGTGGTCAAATAATTTAGTGTCCATTAAGTTTGATAACAACCATTTCAATGGGAACTTGCCCACATCTATTAGCTCCTTACCTTGGTTGAACTCTTTGCAGCTTCGTAACAACACACTCTCGGGAAATTTTCCTGTTTGTCTCACGAGCAATACTAAATTGGTACTCTTAGATCTTAGAGAGAATCAATTCTCTGGAATGATTCCATCCTGGGTTGGGCACATGCTCCCAAATGTGAAGATACTTCTCCTTAGATCAAACAAATTCATCGGTGAGATTCCCAACCAAATTTGTTCTTTGAATTTCTTACAAATCTTGGATCTCGCTCAAAACAACTTGACAGGACAAATACCAAAATGCATCAGCCACTGGAAGGTTATGCAAGTAAAAAACACAAGCTTAGAATCTAACATACGGAGCCGAGGAAATAGAAGTTCTAGGTCTCAATACATAAGTAATGTGCTTTTAGAGTTGAAAGGAAGAGATGATGTATATGCTTTATTGGGCCTCAACACAAGCATAGATCTTTCTGATAATAAATTTTTTGGTGAGATACCAAGTGAAATTACATCTCTTGAGGGGTTGCATTTTTTGAACTTATCAAAAAATGTCTTGAGTGGTAAAATTCCTCAAAATATTGGGAACATGGGATCGTTGGAGTCAATGGATATCTCAAAGAATCAGCTTTGGGGTGAAATCCCATCAAGCATGTCCAATTTGAATTTCCTTGGCAAGTTGAACTTGTCTTTCAATAATTTGATGGGGAAAATTCCAACAGGAACTCAATTGCAAAGCTTTGAAGCATCAAGTTTCATGGGCAATGATCTCTATGGCCCTCCATTACCAAAGAATTGTGATGATATGTACAATGTTTCAAACCATGACCATGATGACAGAGGGGAAGGGAAATGGGATTGATTGGTTTTATGTGAGCATGTCATTGGGATTTGTTTTAGGATTTTGGGTAGTAGTTGGTCCTTTACTCTACAGTAGATCATGGATATATATTTATTTCGAGTTTTTAGATAACATGTGGTACAAAGTTTGATTGTAATGACAGCTTTACAAGCATTTTCTAAGTTGTTGCTTCTACTTGTTGTTAAATGATTTCGGCTTTTGAATAATATAAGGAATGTTAGATTCATTCCTAAAATTTTAGCTACAATGTGTATGATGTTTGATAATATATTGCCATGTTGAAGAAAATGTCACTAATTTGTTCCTTTTCTTCTTGGCATAGTTGAGAATAAGTGTGAGCAATCGGTTATTCGGTTTGGTTATCTCCATTAACCGAATAAACCAAAAACCGAATTGTTTGAAATTTGTTTACCGAAGTCAAATATTAACCAAAACTGAACAAACTGAATTATTACGGTTTGGTATTTTGTTTATTCGAACAAATCAAATTATGAGGAGAGAGAGTAGAGACTGAGGAGTGTAGAAGGAGGAGGAAGTGAGGAGAGCAGAGCTAACAAGTAAACGATCCAGGACAACAAGGCAAGGATTGTAAAGTAGGGCGATGGAGAGTTGAGACCATATACCATAAAGAGACAAGAGTTAATGGATAGAGCAAATCTGGACCAAGAAGTGGACGAGTTGCTAGCTGTGAGCAAGGAGAGTTGAGGCATGACTACAAGAGAGTTGAAGAACATACTGGAGTTCCACATTAGCAGAGCCAATGATGTTGGAGGCTATTAGTTAGTAATCTAGGGTTAGGGTAGAATTTTCACGGGCTCAAAAAAGTTGGGCCATTTTTTCTTAAAAAACTTTAGTGCTTCATGGGCTCAGAAAGGTTGGGCCATTTCTTTTAAAACTTTAGTGTTTTCATGCACTTAGAAAAGTTGGGCCATTTTTTTTAAATCTCAGTTATTTGGTTATAACCAATTTTTTTTTTTTAAATCATCGAACCAAACACCAAAAACTGAATAAGACTTGAAACAATAACCTAAAAAGACCAAAAACCAAATTGACCAAACTGAAAAAACCGAGTTGAGTTTGGTTTAGTTCAGTATTCAGTTTTGGTTTAGTTTTGATCACCCCTAGTTGAGAATGATAGCTTTTGATAAAATGAAATAAAATTGATTTTTCTTGCTTATAAATTGATATATAATCTAATAATGCACATAAATAAATATTTTAAAGTAATGTTTTTAGTTTTTTAATCTATACAAAAATCAACTAATTTTTATATCAAGGATTAGAGATAGTATACATTATCAACTTTAGCTCGCCTTGACCTATCACAGTCAATTATAGTATGTGTGAAAACTATCAATGAAAGGATTAGCCTTATTGGTTATATTCAACTTCCTATGGTATTATTTTTAAGTAGAATGCATATTTCACTAAGAAGCATGCTTTGGGCCTAATTATCTTTGAACAGTCATTGGGGATGTTGAATTGGACCCAACAAATGGGCCTAAAAGTTTTGGTCATAAGAGAGTCCATTTCTATGGTTAAATGATATTTGGGCCATAAAAGGACAATGTTCTCTTGGATTCTTTGAATTGAATTCAATGGGCCAATATTGAGAATTGTCTATATTTTATTTTGGTCCATTACCTATTGAAAATCCTATAATGTCCAACACATGTATATAAATTTTTTTTTTGTACGTCCAAACCATCTGTGTCAATTGTTTTGCTGCAAATAGCATTGAAAAACATGCAAAGTCTTGTTATAGTGCTTCTTACATCATTTTTAAAAATGTCAAAGTCACACTGGTATTTGTTGTTGCATCGATATATGACAATCATGAGACTTTATGCCCATCAACTTTAGATCTTGTGTTGAAACTATCTTCCTCACATTGGGTGAATATCTTTGTGGTATCTTGATACCTTGCAAACACTCATGAAGCTCATTTTTTTCTCCCTTTAACAATGTGCGTGCTGCATTTTGGTTGTCTCATCACTATCAACACCAACATTCTTCTTCAATTTGTATCGTTAATTGCCACATTTTGATACACTTATCTAACCCTTCATACCCATTCATACAAAATATGCAGTCATTAAGGTAAGCATATATCTTTTTATACTCCAATCCCATTGGCACAAAACTTTCTTAGCTTTGTAAGTACTTGTTGGAAGTACATTATCTTTTTTGAAGCACATCACTAAGCAACTAAAGCAATTATATGAAACTAGTATATCCATCCACCCACCTCTTGCTTTTAAGTTCATCAATTTTGACATGGTTGACAGCCATCTATACTTATCACACCATGGATACAATGCTTTTCCACATCATTGTGCAAGGTCTCATATGCAAGAGAGAATCGAGCAAAGAACTGAATCTCAATATCAAAGATCATGTCATCCATTCTATCACTTAAATCATAACTAACCACTTTCTCTTGGATAGTGAAGTTTTTGTAACTTCATTATGCCATATCCAAATTGTATATCTCAAATTTATCTCATCACAAATGAGATGCTCTCGAATGACAAGAATATAATGTTGCTTCTCTTTTTTTGATAGCGAAATCCTTGTAAGTTCACTATATCATATCCAAATTGTGTTCCTCAAATGTATCCCATCACAATGAAATGCTCTTGAATAACAATAATACCATGTTGCCTCTTGTTTAAACATTTAACACAAGGGTGAAAATAGGCATCAGTTTTGCTAGGTATATTCCTTTGAGCAACCTTGGGGAATCTCTCCACCCCATTTTAATATTTTTCACTTGTTCTTCTACAATGCATCCAACTACGATCCATTGCACTTAATTATTTAGGTAAAGAAATTTTGGCTTAGTCTTCCTCAAAACAAATATCCCAAAATAAAAAAAAAACACATTTAATTATAGAAATCAACAATAACTTAGGAGCATTATAACATTTACTAAAGCTAACTACAAGAGGAAATCAGAATTTGAACAATTAAACAATAATTCGACAAATAAAGGTTTTTTAAAGTAAAACTCTTGAGTTCAAAATGATAACTCAAACAAAGTTTGTTTACCGTGAAACTTTTTAGGAAACTTTCCTACTATTCAAAGTTCCTATATAATTAAGTTCTTGTCAAAATGGCTTCCATATTGTTCATACAAAAAATAGCCAAAAAATCCAAATAAAAATGTCAAAAAACGGAAAAAAATTTAATTTTAAATATAGTCAACATAACATGTTCAATCAATTATTTCAACGATCTATAGTACAAATAATTTATTTTAATGCCTATGAATAAAGAAGAAAGCACAATTCCAAAGAAACATAGCCAAAAAACGAAAAAACTTCATTCCAAACTATTAAATTGATCGAACAATCAATAAAGTGTTAAAATAACATTTTGAACACAACAAATCATCACCTAAGCTATCTATTTAAGATTCCCAACACTAAAAGAAATAAGCCAAAAATCTGATGAAAAAAAAAACGTCAAAAGGGGTAAATACATATATTATTGACGGCAACGGTGAACTGAGAGGGAAGTCACCGGAAATGTTGGGGAAGCACCGGTGAAAGCCAAATGAACAATCCAAAGCTTTAGAGGGACAGCAGAGGGGGACCACAAGAGAGGTTTCTGTGTTCGAGTACAATTTGAAACTGTCAAAAACACAAAAGCGGTTGGGTTAAATCCAAATTTTCATCTCTTTTAGAGGTCAGTTATTTAAATATGATACGTTAGAAATGTTTCTAAAGACATTTCTAACGTTACGTATATCAATAACCGAAGATTATTGTCCAATTTAACTTATCATATGAATACTAATTCATCAAGGTCTATGGCACAAGAGATATGGGTGAAGCATCCTACCCATAAAACAACCACAATAAATAATTTGACTTAGGGCACAAAATCTGCCCACTCATTGTTAAAAGTCACCAAAAATTAATGAATAATAAATCATTAAACTTTCCACTAAAACGTATAGATCCATATAGTTCATCATTTAAATCTCTAAGGTCTCAGACTTACCAAAAAACAAATAATCAAGGCCACATCGAATATCACAACAAAATCATAAAAATATAATTATATTATGCAAGTCCTATAACTCCAATTGTATACATCTCTTAACAAAATAACCTATACTACCAAGCGTACAATGATAGAAGCTATAAAATCGTTGGCTCCTTCCCTTCAAACATCGAACCACTAAGGTCATCTTCTAAAAACAATAAACAATGATGGGGTGAGACATAAAGTCTTAGCAACCAACAATTAATTTACAGAATGTGTTACAGAATTATAAGTTAGTGTAGCAGTGCCAAAATGTAATATCCTATGATAAATCAAGGTTTACAAGACAATCATAGTGCACAAATAATCCCCCCCATCCTACTCATCCATATCACTCTATGACATGGATATGGCTTAATCTACTAAGTAACCTAGCCAAGGTCCAACAACCACATTAATCTAGCCGGTCCACTTCATTCTCCCTCTTGGGTATAAAATCAAAGGGTGTCAAGCGTCTCATCTGGGTCTAGGATAACTCCCAACCTAGGTTTGAGCAACTACAGATATACTACAAACCCAATTATCACAAGTCAACCTAACTACTTCAACCTAATATTCCAATTCCCAAAATTATACTAAATCACACTTCCTTCAAAACAAGGATAAGTTTCAAAGTAGTTCATCATACATATTTTTAAGCAAAATATATTTTTTCAAAAATACTTCACTAAAATTGTTTATATAACTGTATTTGGTTGAGAAAAATAAGGGGGAGGTGGGATACTAATTTTTGTCATTTTTTCTCACCCCTCCTTCCTCTCTCTACCCTCAAAAAATGGAGTTTTTTAGAGGTGAGAGAAAATTGTTCTTGAAGCCTGATTAAATTACCCATGTTATTTTTAAATATTCCATCGCTAACCTCATGAGCTAAAACACTTTCCCCCTATTCTTTCTGCAGTCTCCTCACACAGTCTCCCCGCGATATGTCTTTCAACATATCTGTAATAACATGTGTAATTTTCTCATGCTTGTCTTTGAAATTTATTCATTCTCAAGAGAAGGAGAAGGAGAAGAAGAAGAAGAAGAAGCGTTGAGGACATTGGAGAACAGTACCAACAGATGATTCTTTTTGTTTTTCCCCCTCAGTTAAGGGTTTTAGAAACCCAGAGGCTTCGAAGGAAGGAGTTAGTCCAATTACTAAGAAATATTGGTATCAACGGTCCAGTCTATTCTCAACATATGACTAAGGTATCCAAATGGACGAAGAAGGATGGTTCTCTGTAACACCCGAAGAAATTGCCATTAAACATGCTTAGAGGTGTACAGATCATGAGGTTGTAATTGATTCCTTCTCTGGAGTTGGAGGAAATGCCATTCAGTTTGCCAGAAAGTAACTTTTTTTTACTGCTTTTCTGACTCCTACTTGTTATTTCTGCTTAAATTCAGTAATTGCTTTCATAGTCTCATTATGAGAATCTGAAGCTTGACATATACCACATTAAATTACTATTTGTTACTTCATATTCTAAAATGAGTAGCCTTGATGATTGACGAATACTACATTACATTACCATTCAAGGCCGCCTTCTTCTCAGCAGCATTGAATTCTCTTCCATCTCCAAAGTCCAAACACTCCACACGTTTTGTATTTGTTGGACTTGGATTCCTTGCACTACGTAACTCCTTAGAGTGCTCAAGAGCAATTATAAAAGTAAAATATTTGTGTTACTTTTATATTTTTATTTTACATATAATAAGTTTTGTCATCCCTAACGCACTGCATCTGAACACTTGACAAACTTTTGCACTGTAGACGATCTAAACCCGTGTTTTTCAACATTTTTGTACTCAGCTGAAAATGATGTATGGTAATTTTACGCTAAAAATGAAACCCAAGAACTCTGCCAGTGAACAATCTATATTCAACATTTTTAATATTGACTTTGGTTGACTGTGTTTAGGTATAAAAGTATATTTTGTCAGAATTGGTGACTATCTCAGATCTCCATCGCTATGCTTTTGCTTTGGAACCTTACAGGAACCCGATGATGAGTGCGTGTGTGTGTAAACATGATATAATACCTTAGTTCTCATAGTGTGTCTATTATATCCAATTTTTCAGGGGTTGTCATGTTATTGCCGTAGACATAGATCCGGCAAAAGTTGCATTGGCCAAGAATCATGCAAAAGTATATGGAGTTAAGGAATATATTGATTTCATTTTGGAGATTTTTCTTCGCTTGCTCCATCATTGAAGGCAAATATCCCTGTTAATTTTTATTGAGAATTATGCTCAAGTCATATAAAACGTCACTACTACAGTAAACATTTTCACATCCAGCATGTTTGCCTTCTAACATGCATTTTGTGGTAGACGTTTTTGTAGGGGATGTTAGAAACATTGTGTTATCATGTCCAGTATCTGATAGACATAAAAGAGGGTACCTTTCATGTCCAACTATAACAGAGAGAGGTACCCTCTCACGTTCATTTTCCTTAAAATGGACGTGAGAGGGGCCGATATCACTGATCTATAGTTGTGTCAGTGCAGTTTTTTATACCTTCATGGGGCGGTCCTTCTTATCAAGACATCCAAACATTCACAATTGAGTTGCTGAAGCCAATTGATGGGTATGTCATGTTGCTTGCTTGTAACTTGAATGGAGAAGTTTCCAGGAAATTTTGAATGAGATTGGCTTAGAAGCTTCTTCTCTTCTTCTTTACTGGCTTCAACTTGTTTGGCCCTACATTATGTTAGTGGCTTAAGTGTACTCTTGATCTCTCTAGCTTCATGGAAGTTATATTTGGTTCCCTGGTCTAAATTAGGTAATGTTGTCATGTTGTTTGTTTGAAATAAGTCAGCTTTCTCCCTGTATCTCATAATACTCACAAATTTAATGTCAACAGTAATTTGTTGATTTGTACAACATTGTATATATGGTATCATAATTCGCACTCAAATTGACATTCAAGTCAATGTATTTGTTTAAATTGTTATGAAATTTATATGTCCTGGAAGACAAAGGAACAATTTGGTTCATTCTTTTAAATAAAACAGCATTGTTTTTGTAAATTATAGTGGTCAAAATGAAATTTGTACTCTCAAGTGTGTTAGCTTCATTCATTTGTTTTTTTGTGCAGGGAATATGGTCGGGAATGCTAGGTGGAATGATCTTGCTGACAATTATATTGAGGTCACATTCCAAATGCTCTTGCTTTTGTGATCACAATGTTATTATGTGATGTATATTATTTTGGATATGTTTGGTTGTGGATGGTTTATTATTTTGAATATGTTTGATTGTGGATGGTTTAGGATGAATGCTATTATGGAATGGTTCATGATGATAAAGATATAAGACTATCTTGCATTTATATTTCTTTATGATGGAATTTTCACTTCAACTATGAAAAAAAAGGTTTATATCTTATCTTAACCCCATGTCCTCTAGACCAAACAAGGCCCAAGGTATATAAACTACCTTACAATTTATGCAAATATATAAAATAAATGACCTAGATAAAATAATATTTATTGGAGAGGGCCTTAAAAACTATATTTATTTAGAAGGATCAAATACTAAATTATAAATTTGAAAATACTAAATTGTTCCTAAACTAAGGTTCATATTTTTTGTTTTTTAATTTGTATGCTTGATCTTCTTGGAAATTTTCTGTTTTTTGTATGCTTATTTACATTTCATAAATTCAAGTTATTTCTATACTTTTTTTGGGGTGATATTATGGACTGTTATTTTTTGATTCATATTTTGAACAGTTCAAACTGGTAGTGAGATCGTGAGAAAAAAACTGATAGTAAGATCTGATCAATTTTTATTATTATATTAGTATTTTTAATACTATTTACATAATATTTTATTTTTATTTACTTGATCTTCCTGAAAATTTTGATAAGGTGTGGAATAATTTTAATTTTTTATTTTGGTAAAAAATATCATGATAAATAAACCAGATAAAAAATTTGATTATGTAAATGGATAAATGCTGATATTAATATATTTAAAATAAATATTGAATTATTGATAATATGGATACCAATCTTTCGAGAAAAAAGTAAAAATAAAAAATAAAAAAATATGGTTACATGGATGATTGACAGTTTTTTTTTTTAAAATTCATAATATAAGAGAAACTGTTGAAGATTTTACTAGGGGCAATTTAGCATTTTTAAATTTATATTTTAATACTTGATTCGTCTAAATAATTACAGTTTTTATGATGCTTTTAAATCAATATTATTTTTCTTGGTCCTTTATTCTAATTTTCCCATAAATTAACTATGACTACCTGAATTCCAAGATAACTTGTAAGCTTAAGACACAAAAGCACCAATCACAATCAAATTAATCTATAAAATGATGTGGATATAAATTTAATAACTAACTTGATTTATATATAGTTAAAGTTTTGAAATAATTATTCAAGATTTACACTTCTCGATAGATACTCAGTTATTTATTTTAACCTCAATTTAAATATTTTTCTCAACCCAACAACTCATTTGAAGCACAAATTAACTTCAATTGCACAAAATTCCCAATTTAAAGTTCAGGGTTTTATATATAAAATTTTTAAATTATAATTTCTTAATTTATTCTAAACTAATTAAAATTTCAATAATATCTCCAATAACACTATTAAATTATTTAACTCAAGTTTAATTGGCAAAAACACTTTATATAGAATAATAAATCATGAATTGCTTAAATCAAATATTTATTTTAAATTATCACGATAGCTAAATCACAAATCTAAATTGAGTAAAATTAGCCATTGATCCTCCTCTACCTCTAATTAAACAGGAAAAAATTCAATGTTTATCTCAAACACTAATCCTAAACTTTTATATAACCAGTATAAAACTACTATCATTAGAAAGATAAAATTATTTAAAATAACTTTTATAAAAGAAATTATGTAAAAAATTGTAGTTTTAAAATGATTTCAAAATAAAGTTTTAGATATGAAACAACTCATTTGTTCCACTGGAGACAAAACAAAGTGCCCTCCTCCTTCGCGTAACTTAAATATTTCCTCCCCCCCCCTGCTTTTTCACTTTTATGCCTTTTGCTTTTGTTAGGATGGTTGTCACCCAAGAGGGAGGTGAATTGGGTGCTTCAAAAATTTTCTATTCAAATCTCAAATAATCAAGATATCTAAATCTATAAAAGTTAATAAAAATAGAGAATGAAATTGTATAGAGAAAAAATGGAATCATTAGAAATTAATGGAGATGAAAGAAGGATGAGCACACAACAATTTATCCTGGTTCGGTCATATCTGACCTACGTCCAGTCCTCAAACTCCTCTAATATTTGCAATCCACTATAACCTCTAAGTTTAACCCAGGTACTTAAAAAACTATTACAACCACATATTCAATACAACATTTGCACAGCCTATTTCAAGTTTGTAACGGTGAATACTTGAGAACCCCATAAACTTTTCCATGCATTTATGAAACCCACTCAAGTTTGTAACTGTTGGTACTTGAGAAACCCCACAAATTTAACTGGACATTTGTAAACCGATTCAAGATTCTAACGTAGCTACTTGAGGATCTTTACAATCACTCCCCCTTACCACATGTAAGGTTACACTCTATTTCACTCAGGTCTATCCTAAGTTACTCTCAAAGGTTGGGATGATTTTATCTGGGAAATACTTCACTCTATGAAGTGGATTGTATTATCACTGAAGCTCATGGAGAAGTATAATCTCAAAGTCCTATTGTTGTTGTGTGATTTCCTCAAATCCACACTCTACCCGTTTTGCTTGTCTCTTTTCTCCGTTGGTTGCTTCCTCTTATTTATAGATGTTGTCAAAATATATCCGTTGGAGAGGAGCGTCGTATTTTTCCGTTGGCTTTGGCTCTTGTGTTCTGTTTTAACAATAAAGAGAATGAACTAGACGTTGTGAGTTTGTTTGCTGAACTAGAAAATGTGCCTCAGATAATCTTCTTCTGTCATTCTCAGATTCATTGTTCAAACGTTTGGCATTGAATGTTGCTATGACAAAAAGCATGGTTGTCATTGAGAATTAATTCGTTGAGCTGGAACACCGAAGAAGCCATCAGAGATCCATACCCTGTTTGCTAAATAAGATGGTCAAACATTTATGAGAGTAGGTATGGATTATGTCAGATGAGCATGTTTAAGGAAAATTTTCAAATAAAGTCGATGCTCTGACATTCTGAAACTAAAGTCAGATAAAGTGTATGCTTGAGTGCGTTTAACAATGCTCGAGTGTTGTTTGAAAATTATCTTTGCAAAACTGAAATTTATGAAGAAGTACTCGAGTGTGAAAATATTTCTCGAGTGTTTGTCAATACTTTCAACAATACTTGAGTATTACTGGAAGTGTTGAAGAGTAAATGATGAATACTTTTGCTTATACTCGAGTACATGTGGAAGTATTGTGAAAATATCATTGATACTCGAGTATTATAATTCATACTCGAGTGTTTGTAAGTCTTTTCAAAGCCAATACTTCCATTCATACTCGAGAGCAACTGAAAGTATTCCAAAATTACTTCGACACTCGAGTATTGTCAACCATACTCGAGTGTTGTAAGGTTCTGGACACTTATACTTTCATTCAGACTCAAGTACACTTGAGAGTATGCTTATTTGAGGTCGATACTCAAGTATTGTGATGAATACTCTTGTCCATACTCGAGTGTGCTTGAAAGTATTGTGTAAAAACACCATTTTGAGGTCGATACTCGAATATTGAAGCTTGTACTCGAGTATTGTGATGAATAATCTCTTCCATACTCGAGTGTTGCTTGAAAGTATTGTGTAAAAATGTCATTCTGAGCCTGATACTCGAGTATTGAAGCTGGTACTCGAGTATTGTGATGAATACTCTTCTCCATACTCGAGTGTTGCTTGAAAGTATTGTGAAAAGACAAATTTTGAGCCTGATACTTGAGTATTGAAGTTAGTACTATAGTATTGCTCATGGTTTTAACTTTCATCAACACAGGTTATAGCTTTCAGCACATAGCTCAACTTGCAACGGCCATAACTCTATCAATTCAACTCCAAACTTTGTAAATAAGATATCCTTGGAAAGATCTTTGAGTCTAAATTCAGATGAAACAAGAATCAGTCCTAAATATTCTGTATTTCAAAAGTTATGATAGCCACAGTGAGCAAAGGTTAGTGATGAAACATTCAATTTGACCATTATGTTTAGAAATTCATACCTCCTTCATATGAAATGATTTGAGGTTTTTCTTGGTGTTTGTGAACCAAATTTTGAGTCTAGTTTCATGTAAAACTAGTTTCATATCAGTCGGACTTCTGGTTGGAGAGATATAGTCAAAACACTAAACATATATCGAGCTAAAAGTGAAGCAGAACTGAACAAGGAGGTTGATACTCGAGTATTGACCCTAATACTTGAGTATTAACTCAAAAATCTCAATACTTGAGTTTGTACTCGAGTATTGCTTCAAGTGTTGCTTCATGAAACTTCAAAAACACATCATACTCGAGTATTTGAGGTAGTACTCGAGTATTGTCTTCTAGAATCAATTCTGAGTGTCTAAATGAAGCTTAGATGAAGTGTAACTCAGTGTATGATGATATAACATCTCTTTGAAACATTTTAACCTTCAAATTGAGTTATTTAAACACATCATCCTCCAATTGCAAATCTAAAAACTTGAATCTTGATGTTCCCATTTTATCTTGCAAGATCTTCCTACTTCTTCATCATTCTCCACAATTAAACTCAAACAACTTCTCTCCTTTCATTAACCAAACTACATAATAAATTCACATTAAATATAGTAGTTACTCAATATACATTATACAAACTTTTTGCTCTTTTATATTTGACATCATCAAAACTAATAATATTTAACAGCTTTTGCTTTTCCCTCTTTATTTTTTTCCATTTTCTTTATTTAATCAAAAACCCTTAAATTCCTCCCTTTTTAGATTATTTTCATTCCAACACTTTTCATTTTATAAAATTATTTTTTTTATCACATCGTAATTTCTTCTATTCTTATAGCTCATTTTAGATAAACTCTTTTTACTCAAATAATTATATTATAAATTACATTTATCACAAAATAATTATTTCTCAATGATAATTAAGTCCTCTAAATAGAGAATAGGATGTTACATCCAACCTTTTCCACTTCCATTTTTCATTGCGTGAATATAGGCATCACTAACTGACGACTAAAATCATGAAAATCTAAATGTATTTTTACCTGGTAGACATTAATCTTTGGTTTTCAAGATAACTGATGACTAATATAATAAACATTTAAATACTTTCCACCTCGTAGACTTTAGTTGCAGTTTACCATATAATCGATGACTAATATAATGAATATTTAAATGAGACCCTCCACTGGTACACTTTAGTCGTCAGTTACCTAATACACTGAAAGCTAATATAATGAATATCAAATGCTTTCCACTTCGTATACTTTAGCAGACAATTTTTTACATAATCGACGACTGATATAATGAATATTTTAATGACTTTTCTCCTTGGACGCATTAGTCATCGGTTATTTTTAATGACCGACATCTGATCAATTGTAAACTTCAATTTTATTATGAAAATGACATGACATATTTTATGACGTTAGTTTCCTGTTTCATCAACGTTAAATCACAAATAGGCAGTAGTAATTTTACATTGGAATTTTTGTATAATTGAGATGTGAAATATCTATCACTGTTTCCCATCCTAAATATAAGAGTTAAATAGTTAATTTTTAAGTATTAGAAAAAGTAGCTAAGGTAGTTATTTGTAATAAAATAGGTGTTCGCTTCCTTCAACACCCCTATTAATTGTACATGCATCTGGGGTACTATTTGATGGAAACTTTTTAACATATGCCATCAATAAGGATATTGAGGGGGGATTATATGTGGAAGATTAAATAGATTGAACTCTAATATTTAAGACAAAAATAAACTTTTATTTAACTTTTATATTAAATATTGGCGTCAATATATTTTGTAGATTTTAATAAAGCTGAGGAAGATAAGTGGTACACTAAAAAAATTGATGTTGATTGTCACATATCATTTGATGACAAACAGAAAAGAAGAGTTACAAAATGTGATGACTTCAAAAACAGGCAGAAGAGAAGAAGAATTATCGAAGTAGGGAACGAAACTTCCCTCCTTTACCTTCCCCACCTTTTCCTCTCATTTACCTCTTTCATCACCACCAAAATATTATTATTATTTTATATAAAAATATATAAATAAATTTAAACGATTAAAATATGATTCCAATAGTTCATAAATATAGTAAAAAAAGTTGGAAAAAATTAGCTTTATAATAATAATATAGAGTTGCGAACTAATCAGATCAAATTTTAGTAGTTTAAGTTTTATTATATATTCATAAACAAAATTATAATAATATTTTTATAAATATTAAATGCAGACCATTAGATCTTTCCTCCAATGGTGCTGAAGGTGGTAAAGGAGGGAAAGGTAATGGAGAGGACATGGATGTGGAAAATTTAGAATAGACATTTGGCAAAAGACCTTTTAAAGATAAGAGAGGGTGGACCGATAACTCGATGATCGGATCCCAAGTTCTGTATAGTTGACTCATTTTTATATGAAACTGTAACGTTGATCAATGAGTTAATGTTACGTGAAAAACGTTTGTCACTTTTGTCTAAAAATAGATCAATGAGTTAATGTTACGTGAAAAACGCGAAGATTAAAAAAATTAAATAGATTACTTAAAAGTATTAATTTTATGTATAAAAATAGATTATATATCATTTAATAAGTTAAGTAAATTATTTTGGAGAAACATGTTAATTATAAATATTTTTAAGTATTATATTTAAATTTTTTAATCTTCTAAATAAAAGTTAATTGGCTCTTGAGGTTAATATATAGTCGGAGCCTTGTATCATGAATAACATGAAACATTTCTCTTAGAACTTATTTAACAACTGTAAAACTTATGAAAATTTCAATAATTTGTCTATTAAAAAAACTTATAAAGTGCAACACGCCTGTAGATAAACTCGTTGAATAAAAAAAAATTGTTTAGTGAAATTATTTATATATAGTTAGACAAGAGTGTGAATGGTAATGGGGATTGCTTACTATTCTCACGTGGAATTTTTATACAATTGAGATGTAAAATATCTTTTATATTTTTTTAATTATTACAAGTAATAACTATTTTTTACGTTATTTTTATCTCATGCTATGCATGATATTTATTGTTTCAAAAGTCATTTTTTCTATCCCATTCGTTTTCCATCATTTTCTACAAATCAGATAAGGGATTTTTATACTGAAAACTTGGTTAATAAATTTTTGGACAAGCAATTTATACATAAATGATCAGAAATAATAGGCTATATCACTTTGTATTTTTTTTTTTTTGCCAATTATATCACTTTGTATAAGTAATAAAGAATGATGCATGCCTTTTACTCCCTTTGTATTTCACTATCTTCATTTGAGTTATGTTAATGTATCCAATACATTTGATTGGTTGCCTCTTTTGCATGATCTTCCCTCTTTGACTGAGTTACACTTGTTAAGGTGTGCTCTTCCTCACAACTTTTATCCAGCAACTGTCACAAACTTTTCATCTTTAACAGTTCTTGATCTTTCCTCTTCTCTTGATTTTGGATCTCCGTTCATTCCAAAGTGGATTTTTCAACTAAAGAATTTGGTTTCTCTTAAGTTAAGAGCTAATCAGTTGCAGGGTTCCATCCCACAAGGTATCCACAACTTCACTCTGATCAAAGATCTTGATCTATCTTATAATTTGTTGAATTCTTCTATCCCTGATTGGTTATATAGTTTGATCTATCTCAAGTCTCTTGATCTCTCTTCGAACAGTTTACATGGAACAATTTCACATGTGGTTGAAAAATGGACTTCCATGGTTACTCTTGATTTGTCCTACAATTATCTGGAAGGGCCATTTCCAAGCTCTTTAAGCAATCTTTGTAACTTGAAAAGTGTTTCTTTGTCTAGCAAAAATTGCAATCAACATGTTTCAGAGATGTTGGACATATTCTCAAGATGTGCTTCAAAAACACAAGGGACTCTTTCTATAGCTAAATCAAAGCTTTATGGCCATTTGACACTTGAGATTGGGGATTTCAAAAATCTCCGTCATCTTAATCTTTACGACAATTCTTTAAAAGGTACAATTCCTATATCTTTAGGAAATCCCACCTTTCTGGATTTTCTTTGTCTTTCTAGAAATCAATTTGAGGGGAATCCTTTTGATGTTATCCAATTGCTTTCTCAACTACAATTGCTATATATTAGCTATAATCTTTTTCACAGAATTGTAAATGAATATCACCTTGCTAATTTCGTATTCATTCACTGCATCTTGAAACAAGCTCATCTTAAAAGTTGCTCCAAATTGGAAGCCTTTTCAAAAGCTGTACTACTTGTCAATGGTGTCATGGCATTTAGGTTCCCACTTTCCATCATGGATTAGGTCATTGAAACATCTTGAATCCTTGCCCATAGCTAACAACAACATCTCTGATTCTATCCCCCCATTGATTTGGGATGAACTCCCCCATTCTTCTCATTTTGATTTCTCAAACAAAGACATTCATAGAGACCTTTCTTATACATTGAAGAATCCTATCAACGTCACAGACATTTATTTGAGCTCAACTCACTCGAGTGGTCCTTTACCATATGTATCACCATATGTGGGTTACTTAGACCTCTCAAGTAATTGGTTTTTTTTGGAGCCATAGCATCCTTCTTATGTCAAGAAAAGGAAGAGCCAATGATGTTAAGGTATCTTAACTTGGCATCAAATAATTTGACAGGTGAAATACCTAATTATTGGAAGATGTGGTCAAATAATTTAATGATTATCAAGTTTGATAACAACCATTTCAATGGGAATGTGCCCTCATCTATTGGATCATTAACTTGGTTGAACTCATTGCAACTTCGTAACAACACACTCTCAGAAAATTTTTCTGTTTGTCTTAAGAACAATACTAAATTAGTATTCTTGGATCTTAGAGAGAATCAATTCTCAAGAATCATTCCATCCTGAGTTAGACACATGCTCCCAAATGTGAAGATATTTCTTCTAAGATCAAACAAATTCAACGGTGAGATTCCCAATCAAATTTGTTCTTTGAATTCCTTACATATCTTGGATCTTGCACAGAACAACTTGACTGGACGAATGCCAAAATACATGGGCCACTTTAAGGTTATGCAAGTGAAGAACACAAGCTTAGAATCATACATGCTAAGCCAAGGAAATAGAAGTTCTTCCTCTGGATATATAACTAATGTGCTCTTGGAGTTGAAAGGAAGAGATGATGTATATGCTTCATTGGGCCTCATCACAAGCATAGATATTTCTGACAATAAATTATCTCGTGAGATACTAAGTAAAATTACATCTCTTGAAGGGTTGCAATTTTTGAACTTGTCAACAAATGTCTTAAGTGGTAAAATTCCTCAAAATATTGTTGACATGGGATCATTGGAGTCAATGGACACCTCAAAGAATCAGCTTTGGGGTGAAAACCCATCAAGCATATCTAATTTGAATTTTTTTGAGCAAGTTGAACTTATCTTTCAACAATTTGATGGGAAAAATTCCAATAGGAACTCAATTGCAAAGCTTTGAAGCATCAAGTTTCATGGGCAATGATCTATGTGGCCCTCCACTACCAAAGAATATTAATTATAGGTACAGTGTTTTAGACCATGACCATGATGACAAAGAAGGGAAGGGAAATGGGATTGATTGGTTTTACGTGAGCATGTCATTAAGATTTGTTTCAGGATTTTGGGTAGTAGTTTGTCCTTTGCTCTACAGTAGATCATGGAGGTATACTTATCTTGGGTTTCTAGACCATATGTGGTGCAAACTTCAATCTTGTTGGGGTACTTAAGTGAAAAAAGAATGATTGTAGTTAAGGCTTTTTAGGCATTTTGTATGTTGTTTCTTCTACTTGTTGTTAAATGATTTGAGCTTTTGAATAGTGTACGGCATGTTAGGTTCATTCCTAAACTTTTAGTTAGAATATGTACTGTGTTTGATAATGTATCATAATGTTGAATAAAATGTTTCTAATTTTACTTTGGAATAAAACTATATTTCATTGCTAATCAAATATTACGATGAATGAGGAGTCCTCCTCCTTCATGAGGGTCCTCCTCATGACTAAAGGATGGAGGTTGATCGAAGATGAAAAAATGGCTTTTCATTCAATGGGACATTTTCGTTCGTAAGGTAGCCAACTGTAGTAAGGTTCTTTCTACAAATATGTATAAGTTGAATTGTCACTCCCTATATATGACTTTCATAGTGTTTTAAATAATATTAATCTGAAGAGCTGGTTATTGTCGCATCTCCTAATATGCACCTCGATATTTTCAATTCAATAAAAAATCAACAATATTCTTAAAACAATGAGACTAACACAAATTCATACCAATAATGATTCCGATCAATTTTGCAATACCTAGCGGAATGGAGTTGAGTTTGCAATTGAAGCCACAAGCCCATCTGCCTGTTTCATTTGTAATGGCTTAGTTGAGAATGATAGCTTTTGATAAAAATAAAATAAAATAAAGTGAATAAAACAAAATAAGGCTTGTTAAATAATTGGGATAGTAGATCTCAATAATATAGTTTCAATTGGACATATGTGCCACTCTATTAACTTTTTTTTTATTCAAGCAACTCTATTAACTTTAAATTGTTTATATTTCATTTATTATAGTCAATTGTATTATTTTATCATTTAATTTTATTTAAAATTTCAATTAATTTATGAACTTTTATTTTATAAAAAATAATCCATAAACTATATTGCATCACTGAATTTTTTTTCATTTGTTGAAAGTTATATATATATTATCAACTTTAGCTCGTCCTGACCAAGTCAAAGTCAATAAGTATGTATGGTAAATATCAATGAAAGAAGAAATTTATCCAACCAATGTATATTTACTAGCTATATATGTAACATCCTGAAGTATTGTCCCTATTTAACTGTCTGTAGACACAAGGTTTTGTCCTTTTTGAGATCCCATAGTCACTCAAAAGGCACCTCGAATGTCAAAGGCCACGCCTCGACTACATATATGGCCTTCACTTTGGACGAGTCTAACCAATGTGGGACTTAAGCGCACCCTACCTACTGCGTCTCCCTTCCCCCTTCAACTACTATGGGGTCCTTCAGGTGTGTTAGGTTCCTAGCAACGCTTGGTGTTACAATATACTAGCTTCTTTTCTTAATATAAGCTTCAATTAACTTTTGTGTAGAGATTAAATAAGTTAAATATATTTATCATTTTTCTTAAACTAATTTGTTAGACTTGTAAACTAATATATGATGATACATATAAGTATTTTAAACTATATATACTTTAACATAGTTTATTTGATTTCTTAATCTTCCCAAATAAATTCAACCAAGGCTTATATTAAGAATAAGAAGTAGTATTATGTCTAGGGGAGGGATTAGATACACCCTTGTTTGTGGATTACATACACTCAGCACAACTATGTTCTTGTCTATCACAAACTACTTCATTTGGTGGCTAAGAGCAAAGAGCGGCCCAGTACACAAGTGTCACACCAAGTAAAATCTGAGAAGGGATAAACTTATACAGTTTTACTCGGCAGGTGAAGAGTTTGGTTTCAGTTGATGGCTTATAACTAATAACACATTCAATAATATACAATCATAAGCAGCAACAATTCAACAACCTTCTGAATTGCATCAGTCGCATTGTTGTTCTCTCAAAGCAAAAAGACATTTGATTAACAAGTACAACTTGATCACCAATTTCTATATGGTTACAATAGGCATAATAATTACCATTAGAATGTTTTTCACAAAATGGTGCACAAAGGTGGGGTTGGATCTGGTAGGCCATCAACCCAAGGTCTCGCCCAATCAGAGCATAGGTTCATATTTTAAGCCGTTGATTTGGTCTATTCTAAAGTTAACCCGAAACAGAATGGACCAAGATGGGTTGGGAGACTATTGATGCCTAGACTAAAACATTTTTAAAATAATAATTGAAGACCCAAAAAAGGCTGCAACTTGGTTCTCATAAAAGCTTTTACTTGTGAATCTATCTTCAAGCACTTAAACTATGAATATTAAAATAAGAATAAGATATTCAAGCAACCAGCATCAAAAAATAGAAAATACAAGAAAAATAATAATAAAGAAGCACTTATTTTTCAAATAGAAAAGAGAAAAACAACATCTCGGGAAGCAATCTGGGTGCAAAACATAAGTGAAGTGGGATATTTCACGAAAGATGAGGGATGCGATGAAGAACAAAAGAAGAACTAGCGACAGCCACAATGAAGAGACAAGAATGACGCGTCAACGCCAATGAAGAATAGAAGAAGAAGAATCAAATGGAGTGATCAACGATGAAGGAAGAGGGACTGAAGGAGGATGTCATTGCCTGCTAAGGCTTCCTTCTTGAGAGACCAAGTAAAATGAGTGGGTGAGTTTCGGCTAGAATGATGATGTCTAGAACTTAGAACTTCTAAATATTCTTTTAAAATAGATAGGGTCAAGGTTCACTTTTTCCCCAAAGGATTTTCTCCGATGAGCTTTCAACACCCGGAAGTTTTAGTTGGTTCATATTTACCCTAAAAATTTTATTTTGTAGCATATTTGCCTCAAGTTAGTAGCCTAAATAGTTAAACGTTTGTTGACTCCATACTGCTGATGTGCATACACACGTGGCATCACCTTACCTTTTTTTCCAAGTTGTATTTGGCCTCATCAACCTTGCTCTGTGTGTGTGTGTGTGTGTGTGTGTAATCGACTTTCCTCTACATTGTTCTCCAATCATTTTCCGTCCTTGTTCCAACCACTCATAGAAAAAGGTTACTCCATCAATTGCATTCCCTCTACTGCAGTTGCTTTTGAAACACATCTCTTATGGTTTAAGGTAGAAGATAAATTGGCTCCTCTCCTAAAATCTTCCCTGTTCACATTTTCTCCTCTTGTCTTTGCAGCTCCAGTTGCATTTTTCAACGGCATTTGACTCCTCTCTCTAATTTCAATAACTTAGGTAGCATTTATCCTCTTGCAAAAAATTTGAGTTGGCCAAAAAAATTTGAATCCAAAACTTCTGATTTCATCGCTAATATGCTTGGTAGTAGTTTGTTCATCATCGAGACTACAGCATTAAAAGATTACGTTGCCTCCACTACTCAAATATACTCATTAGAGATGCTCATATCTACTTGGAACCTGTTCATTCATCTCCATTCTTCTCATATTTGATTTTGTTGTCTTCTTCACCTCCTTCTTCACCTTTGTCTTCTTCACTGCCTTCGTTCATCTCCAACCTTCTCTACTTTTGTCTTTTTTTTTTCTAATTATATATATTGGCATGTTGATATCTAAGTTTATGGTAATGGTTTTGATCTTGTATAGTCCATTTTCTTTGGACATCCATGGACGCTGATGATGATGAGGGGGAGAGTTTTTTTTCCAGATTTGTTGGCGATACCTATATCTAGTCATATGCCCACTTTGTATCACCAAAAAGAAAGAAAAGTTTATATGTTTCAGCACATTAATTTGATTTTTGGATGATGATGCAATTTTTAAATTTGCTGTATTTTATTTTCAACATTTCTTGGCACATCGGTGTTGGGGAGGGACGAAGAAGATTGGGGGATACAGTTTTTTTTTTAAAAAAATTAAATATGGCTTGGAAAAAAATGAGATGGATGCCACATTTGCATTCCACATCAGTGGAATGGGGTCAACTAACGTTTGAACTTTCAGGCTATTAACTTGGAGGTAAATATGCTACAAAATAAAATCTCCAAGGCAATTATGAACCAACAGTAGTAGAAAAATTGTTTTTTAGATCTCACAAAAAAACTCTTTTAAAATGCACATAGATTCCGTTTAGATAAGACCAGTTTAGAAAAGTGGTACTTTTTAGACCGCATCTAGAAAATATATCTTTTAGACTGCACCTAACCTACGGTCTAAAAACAATTAAATGCGGGGTGTTAAATGGTTCTGAGGAAGAAAATTTAGACCGCATGCTGGGAATGCAATCTAAATTACTATGCTTTCTAAATTTTAATGCTCTTTACGCATGCGGTCTAAGAAGTTATGGTTTTTTTTTTAAAAAAAATTCATTTCTCCCCCATCCCCAATTTCACCTGTAAACCAAACAATGGATATTTTTTCTAGTAGTTTAATCATATATATTCTTTTATATGCAAGGTAAACTGTAATATCCTTATTTTCAGTAACTAGCGTATAGGCTAAACTAAGGGCTACAGAGAGATTAAGGATCCAGAGAGTGAAAAGTTATGGAAGGAAGTCCAGAAATTCCATTTTGCAAAATTTCAAAAATGTAAGGGCAAAATGGTCATTTTTGGAAAAGATGACCAAAATATCATAAAATGGTCCCAGGTCTAGAAATGTAGAGAAAAATTCACTAATCATTGATTGAGGTCTAGTTAAAGTTAGAATGACCAAAATGACCCTTGCGGGAATTTTTAATGTCATTTAATATTTGGCTAATTTTCGGATTTATAGCCAAATATAATTATTTAAAATACCTAGAGATCTCAAAAATGTATTTTCAAATCATGAAAAATAGCTTGGAAAATGCTCTATTTTATAAAATTGATTTCAGCCTCAAGTCAGTAACAGTTTGTCGAAACAATAGTACGAAAAGCTGAAAATCCTTGAATTAGGGTTTTTGGGAGAAACGTTATTTAGAGCATATTTGAAGGCTATTTGAGATGAGAAAAATCATGAAGTAATTAGTTGGATTTTGGGAATTTTTGATGACACGAAACTGGTCAAGTGATTAGAAAATTCCCGAAAAGCATTTCCGTCAAGAAACAATCAGATAAAGTAGCCATAAAGTATTTTTATGTTTAAAAAGTGAATTGTGGGGGTTAGAAGCTGCCACTTGTGATTTTCATATTAAAAGATGAAAAGAAGATGAAGATACTTAACAAAAGTGGTAGTTTTATTAGTAGAAAATGGCTTTGGCAAAAGAAATGGACCCCACCTTCACTTAAGACACTTGGGGATAGATTTCATTAAATCCCAAGAGCTCATTTCTGTCCATATTTTCGTGCAGCCAAGAAGAGAGAGAGAGAGAGTAGCTAGAAGTGAAGAACAAGCAAGAAGAAGAGGAAAATCAAGCAAAATCCAAGGTAAGTAAGTATTTTAGCTTGATTTCTTCTATGGAAAGTTGTCTAAGATCCTAGTTCTTCATTCCTAGTGGTTTATTTTTCTCTCTAAGGTTGTGTGTGATGAGTTTCAAGAAGCACTCTTGAAAGGTTTAGAGAGAGAAAATGAGAAATAGCAAGAATTGCAAGCAACAAGTGTCATAGATCAACTCACTGCATGTTTTGGTACATGTGGATGCTTTGATTGAGTTTATTAAAGCTTGTTATGAAATTTTGGCAATAAACCCTCATCCCCTTTCTGTGACTAAATTGTTGATACATGGAAAATGAATGTTTTAAGTTATTGAATCAAAGAAAATTGGTATAGAAGTGCAGTTATGCATGTATATGGAAAGAAATATTGCAAAACCTCATTTCCCCCCAATTTGCTATGAATTTCGTCCAGCTGTAGTTATGAGGGGAAAAAGGATGATTTTGGGTCTTTTGATGCTTCCAATGGATTTAGAATGAGAAAATGTGTAAGGTGAGATCAAGAGCACACTTTTGGAAGCATTAGAACCTCAATTGCCAAAGTTAGAATCTAGGAACCTTAAGTAGTTAAGTTTATGTTGTTAAGTGATATAAGGCATGGAGAATGACTTAGTATTGATGCCAAGTACATCATGTGGTGTAGGAGTGTGAATTACCAAGAAGAATTCTAAAGTACAAGAAAGGAAGCCAACTCAAACCACATTGGAAAGTAAAGCATATAAGGTAGCAAAACTTCTAACTTTACATCCACTTTGCATTGATTGTTGTATATGCTATTGGCCATGTTTGATGTGTGGTTGTAGCCACTTAACATGTAAATCCTTGCTTGTGAGTGTGCATGGTTGTAGCTATGCAATGATTTCCTTGGCCTTGTGCAAATATGTTAGAAGTAAGGTATTGTTGTTCATGTCATAGCATACTAGTTTATATTCAATTAATCATGCATGTTGATGTTTTGTTAGAAATATTTGCTACTAGGATTTCTTTGAAATCTCATTCTTTCCAATGACTAACAATAGGAACAAGTTTCAAGGGCAAAGGGAAGGAGGTCCAAGAATGAATGGTGAGGGCTTCCATGAGAATGCACAAGTTGCACATTCTATATATAACATTTTGATGTGTATCTATGTGACTTTTCATGTTTATGTGAAGTTTGGGGATAAATGTAAATTAAACTCCTACACTAAGTCATTTTGATGCTATGTGATGCAAATAAGTGCGTTGTGATATGAAATATACTAAGGAAAGAAAAAGAGCATGTAATTTGGCTATGTAAGGGTCCAAAACCCTTAATTGTTACAAAATGGGATAATTTGAGCAAATAAAGTCCAAAAGCCATGAAATTCTACATGCAAGTAGATATTTTCATAAGCTTTCTAAATAGTTATATTTTAATCAATTTGGACTTGTGTGCAAAAAGTTATGCATCTCTAAAGTTCAGCTGAAAAACCAGAAAATTTGACAGTAGCAAAGTTCGCCCCGGCGAAGTACATTCTGGAATAGTTTGCCGTAGTGACCTCAAGAGTTTGCCGCAGTGAACTCAGAGAGCAAGTCCCCTTTTTTGATGGAAAAGTTCACCGTAGCAAAACCGAAAATTCACTGCAGCAAAATCCCCCTTTTTGGACCCAATGAACAGTGATTTTCCAACTTTTTTCAGCTTTGATTAGCATTACTTTGGTCCAAGGAGTATTTTTCTGTTATAAGAAATTGAGAAAGCTTTCATTATATACCTAAATCACTTGGTTTAAATTTTTCTAGAATTAGTTGTGAATTTTCAAACTTGGGCCAAAATTCCAAGTTTGCAAAGGAATACTAACTAAAGTGGGAATTTTTTAGATTCACCTAAATGACTAATTCTAGCTAATGTAATGGTCTCAAGTGGTTATATTAAAGTCTCTAATACATAATAAAGCTAGAAAAAAGAGGTGTTTCATAAACCAGCAATATAAGTGTATGCAAAGTGGCACCACACAGGCAACCTATCTAAGATCATAGTTTTCATACCCCCAATAGAACCCATCTGTTTCCAAACATTCATTAGCACTAGCATAATGCAAAATGAGGCAAGTCAACAATATATACACCAATACCAACATAGGGTCAGGGAAGTTCAAAGGCTAGAGTAAGCAACCTAAGGTTCCAGACTTTCAGCAATAATCATATATATTTTTCTTTTATGCAGGGGGCAAAATATACACCAACAATTTATGATTCCAATACCAACAACAACAATATACATGTAGTCACAATGTGGTTACAGCAATGTTAGCTCACTATTGTTCCAAAACTTCAAGAAAATATTTACACCAACGCTCCTGAATGTAGTCAATATCCTCTTCAGAAAATGATTCAGCAAGTTCAAATATTTGAGATATCAAAGTATATAAATCATCAATTGACATCTGTTAAGAGAACATAAATCGTGTAAAAATTGAAAAATATATGTGTACCTCTTGAGAGTAAACTCAGTCTTATCCAAGTAGATGACATTAAATATGTGTCTTATCACATATAAGCCACATAAATTGGATAGTCTTAGTTGCCTACGAGTTTATAAAGAGAACAAGTCATTAGCAAAATCATAAAAAGCACATATTCACTAATTCTCATTCTGAGCTCTTGTTTAAAATATTCACAAACAAGCGTCATGTACTTACCTTTGGTGTGATCCATTCAAGGTCTTTCACCTCATGCACGTGCTTACCTAAAGCAACAACTTGGTATGCCCTCATAGGCTTCTCTCCTTTATTGAGATGTACATGGTCTTTCCATTTCTTCACCATGCCATATCCATACTCTATAACTCTTGCAAAACCCCTCACAAATTAAGTGTGTGTATATGTCCTCAACACTTAGTCACCTCTCATTCAAACATTCAACACAAGGGCAGTAAAACCTCCCATTAACGTCATCAACATTTCTTTTAACAAAGTTCAAAAAATCTTTCACCCCATTATTATATTCAACACTCGTCCATTTAGCATCTATCCAACTATGATCCGTATTTCAATTCCTAAAGAAGGAAGCAGTAAAAAGCATGTTTAATCAACCACATATTTGACTTCCTAAAGAAAATTAGTGCATGAGATAGCTAGGAAAACTTAATGCCTTTGTAAATCATCGTCTCCTACTCCTTCGGCTACTGCAGCCTCATGTTTCATCGTAGTAGACCATCATCTTCTTCATTCTTGCCTTCTCTAAGTTTGTTCTCTCCAATCTCTCTTATCAGCACTCCCAAAAATGATTTTTTTCATAAGGCCCCCTACCCATAGTGATGACGATAAAGGTCATGTCTCAGATAGGGGGAAAGAGGACGAGGAAGAGGAGGCAGCAAGGAAAAATGTTTATTATATTATATTTTTTATGGTTAGATTTTCACTTCAACTAGGGGGAAAATGTTTATATCTTGGGAGTGTTTCATTACCATCTTATAGCATCACAAAATGTTTTGTAATACAATAACATCATTCAAGATGAAGTAGCATATCAATATATCAAGTAAAAGAATATCAATGAGCTACTTGCTTGTATGTGGTTCTTCTCACAGAGTTACTGTTCATAAGCCATTTTAGTCCACATCAATAAACAACTGTCCTTGGGCTTAAAGAACCATCCTATTTACACTATGTTCTTTGATGGTTTCAAAATTTAAAATCCCTCCCTTTTGTTATAATTTTCTCTCTCTTAATGTTATCTTAGCTTACGGAGGCGTCTTTCCATCCCTGTCTAGAGTCTTATTCTCTCTCGTGTCTTTGCTGCTCCCTTTCTCGTTTATCTTCTTCTCTCCAATATCTCATTTTCTCTCCTCTCCTTTTAGATATGGGTTTTCCTTTCTTCATTGTCACTAGAAAACATCCTCTGAAGAACTTAAATGCTCCATAAAAGCATCAGCTCACGTAGTATTTTGATCTGGGTTTGCCTTTCTTCATCATTTCTTGCTTCTTCATTCATCTCCTTCATCCTCTTCGGTTTATGTGCGGGTATGTTCAAATATTCTCCATTCTTCTAGTAAGTTGTTGTGTGCATACTCTACGGTGGGAAGTTTTTCACATAAGAAGTATTAGGGGTTTACGAATGCCCTTTCATTTGGCTTATTGTCAGAGGTGAGAGAAAATTAGTGGGTCGAGACAATATTTGGGGGAGAACGACTTGGGAAGTCCTGGCTGAGAGAGTTCAGTGTAGCAACATCGCCACTGGCTGACACTTGACGGAGAAAAGGGAATATGTGCTGCACTCTTATGTATGAGACAACATAAATTCTAATTTTTCGATAAGAAAAACTGTGCCTATATTGTCTTTGGCTAAAGAAGTAATTTTCTCTTCACCAAGACAACATATGTATGAGACCCTTTGCAGATCTGATTTTTTGTTTCACTCCACTGATCAGTGTTTTTGGTAGTGTAGAGAGAGAGAGAGGGAGAGAGGGAGGGAGACGATGCTTTTATTTACTCTGTTACATGTTATGATTATGAAGTTTTGGTTTTATGAGATTGAAGCATACAAGTTAACCTTTTCTCACACTAGAAGTTGTAGACTGAAGCATACAAGTAATTTTTTGCTCTTTCGTTAGATCCGTATGGTGTTCTGAGATTGATTTCCTAGCTCCTTTTGCATATCTAATTTTTTTTGTCACTCCACTAATCAGTGTTTTTGGTAGCAAAGAGAGACAGAGAGGATGCTTTTTATTTACTTTGTTACATGTGATGATTATGAAGTTTTGGTTTTCTAAGATTGAAGCATATAGGTCAACTTTTTTTGCACAAGAAGTTGTATAATGAAGCATAAAGGTAATTTTTTACTCTTTCGTTAGATCTTTATGCTGTTTTGACATTGATTTCCTAGTTGCCTTCACATATCCGATTTTTGTTCACTCCACTAATCAGTGTTTTTGGTAGCAGAGAGAGACAGAGAGACGATGCTTTTATTTACTTTATTACATATTATGATTATGAAATTTTGGTTTTCTGAGATTGAAGCATACAGGTAATTTTGGTTTTATGCACAACCTTTTTTCCCACTAGAAGCTGTACATTGAAGCATACAGGTAGTTTTTTGCTCTTAAATTAGATCTGTATGGTCTTATGAGATTGATTTTCAGAGTGGTTTTTATTTTTTTGATACATATTCTGATTCTTCTTCTATTTATAACGGTATTACCTCCTATTGTTCCCAACCAATATCTGTTTCCAAAAATAAAACTTTATTGTTAGGGGTGCCTATTGGCTGTTCAAAGATACCTAAAATCTTATCTTTGTTGACTTATTTGAGAGCATAAAGGTATCGGATTCTTATCTTTTGTGGTGACCTTTGGAGACATATTTACTCAGTTTCAATTTCTGTATAAATGGTCTTGAACCAATGCAAAATTATAGATGCTCTTAAATTGTTCTTTGAAAGGGGTATTGCAATCAAGTCTGTCTACACCATGATAACCTGGAAGTTTGAGAATAGCAAAAAAGCTTTGGCTGATTAAGCTTGGTTGCACTTAACATTTTAATGAGACTTGTCAATTTATTATGTACCTATTTATATCAGGTAAAGGGTGAATCAAACATTTCCTGCATATGTTCACATTACTATTGAGCTCCAGAACAAATATTTGGTGCGACAGCATACATAACTTCAATTGATATTTGGTCAAGTGGTTGTGTCCTTGCTGAGCTTCTTCAATGCCAGGTTGGTATTGATACTCATGCTTAAGATGCCCTCTCCTCCTAATTCTTCTTCTATTAGTTGTTTTAGGTTGCTCATAGTTTTAAATGTTTCTTCAGCCATTATTTCCAGCAGAAAATCAAGTGTATCAACTTGTGGAAATCATCAAGGTTCCTCATACTTGTCCAGTAGATAATAATTATTTTGTTGTTTTTGTAGGTTCTTAGTACCCCAACTCAAGGAGAAATTTGCTGCATGAACCCAAATGATATGGATAATAATGTAATATCATTCGTATAATAATCAGGTAGCCTAATAATAATTGCCCTTTTTTTGGCCCTTCTCTTTGTTTAATGTAGTTAATGCAATCATAACTTTGATCTATGATTTAGGTTTCTCATAAGCGAATGCTTCCATAAGCGATTGACCTTGTGATCGTGTAACTGGTCATGTTGTTGAACTTCACCTCTCAACTTCCATTCCTTGGTATTTGGAATATGATGTACATGAGGCATCAAGGTTTGGTGGTGAATTACATCGTTCAATACTTGATTTCAAAATGCTAAGTCTCTTGAACTTGAGTGGCAACGATTTTCGAGGCATGCAAGTTCCAAGTTTCCTTTGCTCGGTGAAGAGCTTGACATATCTTAACATTCCTACTTGGGATTCAATGGAAGCATTCCTCACCAAGTACGAAATCTATCTGGTTTACTCCAGCTTGACCTTGGAGGTAATCATTTCACTGGAATAATTCCTCATCAAATTGGGTGATAAATCTACTCTATCTTATCTCTCTAGTGATTTTCAATATGATATGGATGGGATATCATTAATATTGTATGGAGATAATCTTCATGGATATAATCTCTTTCTTCACTTCAATATCTTCATTTGAGTTATGTTAATTTGTCCAATGCATTTGATTGGTTACTTGTTTTGCAAGCTCTTTCGTCATTGACAGAGTTACACTTGTTAAGTTGTGCTCATCCTTACAGTTTTTATTAAGCCTCTGCCATAAACTTTTCATTTCTAACAGTTCTTGATCTTTCCTCTTCTCTTCATTTTGGATCTCCATCCATTCCAAATTGGAATTTTCAACCAAAGAATTTGGTTTCTCTTAAGTTAAGAGATAATCAATTGTAAGGTTCCATCCCACATGGTATTCATAACCTCTCTTTGATTGAAGATCTTGTTGTGTTTGGTAATTTGTTCAATTCTTCTATCCTTGATTGGTTATATAGTTTGAGCAATCTCAAATCTCTTGATCTCTCTTGGAATAATTTTACATGCGATTGAAAACTTGACTTCAATGGTTACTCTTGATCAGTCAAAAAATCAGTTGGAAGGACCATTTCCAAGTTCTTTAACCAATCTTTGTAACTTGAAAAGTGTTTCTCTCTCTAGAAAAAAGTGCAATCAATAAGTTTTAGAGATATTGGACATATTCTCCAGATGTGCCTAAAAAACGTTAGAGACTTTTTCTATAACTAGATCAAAACTTTATGGCCATTTGTCACCCCATATTGTGATTTTCAAAAATCTCCATTGTCTTGTTCTTTTTCACAATTCTTCAAAAGGTACAATTCCTGTTTCTTTAGGAAATCTCACCTCTTTGAATGATCTCATTCTTTCTAAAAATCAATTTGGGGGGAATCCTTTTGATGTTATCCAATCACTTTTTGAACTACAATTCCTTAATATTAGTGATAATATTTTCCATGGAATCGTAAATGAATATCACCTTGCTAATTGCGCAATTTCACCAAATTGGATGCATTCGACGCATCACGAAATAAGCTAAACTTAAAAGTTGCTCCTAATTGGAAGCCTTCTTTTCAAAAGATGTACTCCTTGTACATGGTGTCATGGCATTTAAATCCCCACTTTCCACCATGGATTAGGTCATTGAAACATCTTAAGATTTTATCCATAGGTAACAACAACATCTATGACTCTATCCCTACATGGGTTTGGGATGAATTCTTACACATTGATGTCAGCTCAAATAACTTGAGTGGTCCTTTACCATAAATATAACCTTATGTGGCTTACTTAGAGCTCTCAAGTAATTGGTTTTTTGGATCTATAGCCTCCTTCTGATGTTAAGAAAAAGAAGAGCCAACTAAGTTAGGATATCTCAACTTGGCATCAAATAATCTTTCAGGTGAAATACCTAATTGTTGGAAGATGTGGTCAAATAATTTAATGTTTATCAAGTTTGATAACAACCATTTCAATGGGAGCCTGCCCTCATCTATTGGATCCTTACATTGGTTGAACTCGTTGCAGCTTCGTAACAACACACTCTCAGGAAATTTTCTTGTTTATCTCAAGAACAATACTAAATTGGTATTCTAAGATCATAGGGACAATCAATTCTCAGGAATCATTCCATCTTGTGTTGTACAAATTCTCCCAAATGTGAAGATACTTCTGCTGAGCTCAAACAAATTCGATAGTGAGATTTCCAATCAAATTTGTTCTTTGAATTCCTTACAAATCTTGGATCTCGCCCACAACAATTTGATAGGACGAATACCAAAATGCATCAGCCACTTGATGGTTATGCAAGTAAAGAACACAAGCTTAGAATCAATGCTAAGCCAAGTAAATAGAAGTTATTTCTTTGGATATATAACTAATGTTCTTTTAGAGTTGAAAGGAAGAGATGATGTATCTGCTTTATTGGGCCTCATCACAAGCATAGATCTTTCTGATAATAAATTATCTGGTGAGATACCAATTGAAATTACATCTCTCGAGGGGTTGCATTTTTTGAATTTGTCAAAAAATGTCATAAGTGGTACAATTCCGAAAAATATTGGGAACATGAGATTGTTGGAATCAATGGACTTCGCAAAGAATTACCTTTGGGGTGAAATCCCATCAAGCATGTCCAATTTGAATTTCCTAAGCAAGTTGAACTTGTCTTTCAACAATTTGATTGGGAAAATTCCAACAGGAAGTCAATTGCAAAGCTTTGAAGCATCAAGTTTCATGGGCAATGATCTCTGTGGCCCTCCATTGTCTAAGAAGTGTATGATACGTACAATGTTTCAAACCATGACCATGATGACAAAGAAGGGAAGGGAAATGGGATTGATTTGTTTTATGTGAGCATGTCATTGAGATTTGTTTCAGGATTTTGGGTAGTAGCTGGCCCTTTACTCTACAGTAGCTCATGGAGGTGTACTTATTTTGGGTTTCTAGATCGCATATGGTACAAACTTCAATCTAGTTATTCTGCTTAAGGGGAAAAGGTGTGTGATTGTCAGTTAAGGCTTTACCAACAATTTGCATGTAGTTGCTTCTACTTATTATTGAATGACTTGGGCTTTTGAATAATGTAAGTCATGTTAGGATCATTCCTAAACTTTTAGCTAGATGTGTACTATGTTTGACAGTATATGGTGATGTTGGATAAAATATTTCTAATTTTTGGTTTTGAATAGAATTGAATTTGATTAGCTGCTAATAAAAAATTACAATGAACTAGGAGTCATCTTCTTTCATGAGGTCCTCTTCATGACTAAATGGTGGACATTGATCAAAGATGAAAAAAAGACTTTTCATCCAATAGGACATTTTTGTAAGTTAGCTAGCTGTAGTTAGGTTCTTTTCACTAATATGGATTAGTTGAACTATCACTCCCTATATATGACTTTCATAGTATCCTAAATAATATATCTGAAGGGGTGATTACTGTCACATCTCATAATACACAAATAGATAACTTCAATACAATCAGAAAACAATATTCTTAAAACATTCAAACCAACACAAATTCATACTGTTAACTATTCCAATCAATCAGGAAATACCTAGAGGAACAAAGTTGAGATTGCAATTGAAGTCATAAGCCCATCTACCTGTTTCATTTGTAATGTCCCAGTTGAGAATGATACCTTTTGATAAAAAAAATAAAATAAAGTGAAATAAAACAAAATAAGGCTTGTCAATTAGGATAATCTCAATAATTTAGTTTCAGTTCGACATATGTACTCACTCTATTAACTTTCAAATTTTTATATTTCATTTATTATAGTCAATTGTATTATTTTTTTCTTTTAATTTTATTTAAAATTTCAATTAAATTCAGAACTTATCGTTAGGAAAAAAAATAATGGGTTAAGGGTCATTTTTGCCCCAGAAGTATTCGCGAAATATCACTGGGCACCAAGAAGTTTTTTTGGTCCCAAAAGTGTCCGGGAAGTTTTATTTTGTATCAATTTTGGCCCGAGTTAACAGATCACTAATTGAGTCTAACGTTCAATGTTTGTTGACCAGTTTTATTAATGTGGCTTGCTCATGTGGTATCCACCTCACCCTTTTCTTTCTAACTCAGACTCTTAAAAAAATTTCAATAAAATTATTATGCTTCTTCCATTATTTGAACACCACCCATGGTCTAGAATCAGCCTTCCAAACAAGAAACCCAGCTCACTGTCCTCAAGGCCAACCTCTTCTTCTCTAGCGACGGCTTCACTGTCTACGACTCCCACTACCAGCTCGTCTTCCCTGTTGACATTTATGAGCCGGATGAGCTCGTCCTCATGGATCCCCATGGCTTGTGCCTCACTATTCACTGAATTTGTGCACAAGATCGGCTTGTCATAAAAGCTCATCCTCTTTGTAAATAGGATTTAGTTATTAATTTGTTTGACCTTGTAGTGTAAATGGAAGGAGGAGAGGAAGGGGAAGAAAATTAACATTTGATAAACAGGGTCTCTAAACCAAACATCTTTTCCCCTTTATCCTCAAATTCAAGTTCATTATAGAAGCGATGATTCCTCAACCCTACCATGCAAGAGCGTCCTTTCACAACTAAAGCACTCTTAAGGAACTGTGTATAGCCATTATTATCATTTGCCGGGTCTAAATAATTGGCATTGAATAAATTAACACATAAGGGGCATGAAATTTGGGTTTAAACTCATTTCATGGCCTTAAATTGAGAAAAGCTAATCTTTGAGCTTTAGCCACTGAAATAGTGAGAGAATCTGAAGCAAGAAAATCACACATAGTCTTGGACAACATTTTGAGGTTTGCAGTAACATAGCTTCAAGGAAGAAGAAGAAACTCTGGTTTTAGGGGGGGGAGGAGGAGGAGGAAGTTTTTTTTTTAAATAATAGTTGAGAAAAAAAGGTGAGGTGGATGCCACATAAGTAAGCTACGTCAGCAAAAATGGTCAACTAACATTGACCGTTTGGCTCAGTTGGTGATGTAACACCTCTCTTGCTAAGCTTTATTATTCATTAAATACCTTAACTAAACCACTTGGAATCATTAAATGGCCTGGAGTTGATTAGCCAAGTGACTCTCAAAATTTTTCAAAATAGTTACTATTCACTTGGTAACTTAAAAACTTTGGCCAACTTTGAAACTTTATAATTAATTCAAGAAAAATCCCAAACAAGTGGTTTAAGTCTCTAATTAAAGCTTATTCAACTTTTTATAGGGGAAAAATACTCATTGGAATGAGCTAAAGTTCAAACGTCCTCTTAAACCATGTGAAATTCCACTGTTCAGAGGGTCAAAATCACGCCTACTCCAGACAACTAATCTGGCAGATCTTTGATTCGGGGCAGTGGGTATCTATTCTTCACTGTCACTCTATTCCACTCCAGACAATCAATGCATAGTTTCAAGCTGCCATCTTTCTTTTCTCAACTATTACTGGAGCTCTTCAGGGCGATACACTGGGTCTGATGAAATTCTTCTCTTATAGCTCCTTTTCCTCATTAGCTTTGGGAGCTATTATACAAGGAGTTCTAGAAATTAGACTTGCTATTGGCATTATTTAATAGCCCCTTAAACTTTTCTCTCTAGAAGCAGTCCACTACTGTTTTCTGGAAACACTTCCGGATATCTTCTTACTGCCGGAATGTTCTCACGAAACTCCTCAGAATCAACTTGGGTAGAAAACATACTCTATGAACTTGGTACTCTTTTCTCATACCTTTATCTGTCTCAGACTCAGCGGTGAAACTTAACTTCACTACAGCATAAGGGACCATTTCGTTGGGAGGTAAAACTAGAGTATGATTCTTATAGTCAATCAAGACTTTATTGGAGGACAATCAATTCAGGCCAATGATTACATCCATATTAAGGAATGGCATACACATTAGTTCAAGAACAGTGCTACGATGCTTATACTGGACTACACAATTTAAGCGTGCACAAAATGTGACTCACGAATGCCCGTAGGGGGAGTATTGACATCTCATATGGCATCATGTCCATGGTCAAACCCAATTGCCCAGCGTACTTATAAGATATTACTGAATGGCTAGAGCCTGACTTAACATTGCAAGTACAAGATATTAATTAACTCTATTGTACCTTGTACTATCTCAAGTGACTTATAGGCCTCTAACTACATTAGGGCAAAACTCTCTCAAAACTCTAGGGTCTTGACCCTTCGATCACTTGGCTACATTGCTTTGTATAGTGTCTAGACTTTTCGCATCTATAGCATATGATATGCTCCCTCAAACATGGCCTATTACCATGACCTCTTATGCATAAACTATAGGGCTTGATCTATCCATTCCTTTGGCCTCCTCCTCAGTGAACCATTTACTTGAAATTTCTCCCAATGGCATGCTTCTTGCCTTTCTTCTGACTTGAAGTCCCTCTCTAAGCTGGCCTGTCATCCTGAGTCGAAGCTTTAGTCAGTTTATTCTAATTCTGACTACTCTCTATGACCCTACAGAACTCTGCTGTAGTGATTTAGGTCACTGTTCTCATCGAGGCAACTCTTTCCAGTAATGAAGGCTTCAACCTTCTAAGCATTCACTTGATACTCCACCTTTCATTATGAACTTACTCTAAATATGTGGAGTATCTAACTAACTAGAGGTACTTGGCCAGGCACTTATTCTCTCCCCTGTCTCATCATAAGGAATTCTGCTTCCTTTTTATCTTATATTGACCTGGAGAAGTACTTCTCGTAAAACTGATCAAGGAAAACTTCCCAGGTAATAGGGGTATTTCTGGCCAGTAGTATCATCTCTATGTTCCTCCATTATCAATCAGTTTTCCTCTCTAACTTGCAGATTACTGGCTTGGCTCTCACTTCATAGAAACAACCCATTACCCAAAATATCTTCTTTAACTGGGTGATCAATCCTTCTGCAATTTGTACATCTAGAAGTCCTTCAAAGGATGGGGGACTGTGCTTGCAGAACTTAGCAATCCACTGCTGAAAATGATCTGGTTCAACTACTTGTCCAATTACTTGACCAGCTTCTATTGCTTTGGAGTTAGACTTATTTTGGTTGAGCAATCTGCTGTGGTGATTGCTGTTGAGTAGCTAAAGCTGATACTACTGCTATAATGATTGTAGCTTGTCTATCAACTGCATTAGTTATCTTGTTTAGGCTGGCCTTGAGGCTCTGTAGCACGAGTATGTCTAGTTCGTACTATCTTCAACCTTTTATTATGTAACCACAACAATCTTAACACAACCACGTATTTATATGCTCACTAGCACACTTACAGCTAAATTGCATTTTATATCACATAGCTGGACTCTAATATTCCCATAATTTACATATCATTACTACTAGCATCCTCATTCAGTCCTCAGGGAACATACTAATTTGAAGAGCTTCCAATTTCTCCAAGCATTCATAAAAATTAGGATAGGGAAACTCTGGCATCTTGGTCTTTGCCCTTGCCCAAAGTTCTTCACTTGGGATCATTACATAGAGGCAAAAAGACCATGCATCGCTCCCTGTAGCATCGACTGAAAGTTGGTCTAACTCATAGGCCTCTCTAGCCCTCTCTATCCAAGCTAGGTGAAATCTTTGTCCCTACAATGCTGTATGGTTATGTAGTCCTCTAGTATTTGCTTCTAAGATGCACTCCACATATTGAAACTTGCACATCTATTCAACCCATATGCTATATTCTCAGGGGGAACTCTACGCTCTAAGCTTGGATCCTCAGATTGCCCTTGTGACCTATTTGAACCTCTAGATGATACTAATGTATTGGACCCAACTTCAGAGGGAGTATCCTTTTGATTCTCTTCCATATGTGGATGAACCATGGCAAGGGGCTGTGCCATTAGAGAACAGGTACAACTCCCTGATTCACAGAAGGATCAGAGTACAAGTTGATGCTAGCTGTAGTCAAATTGTCATAGGTCCTATGCCTAGACGATTAAGTCACCTCAATACTCATCTAACTCATCTTTCCTGCTCATAAACTTAGCTAAAACAAGTCCAATACACATTTAGTACAAACAAGTCACAATTACACAGGCAATCAAGCATATAGCAGTTCTATCTTAGCCAGAACCATGCTCTGATACCAACAAATGTAACACCTCTTTTGCTAAGCTTTATTATTCATTAGAGACCTTAACTAAACCACTTGGAATCATTAAATGGCTTGGAGTTAGTTAGCCAAGTGACTCTCAAAATTTTTCAAAATAGTTACTATTCACTTGGTAACTTAAAAACTGTGGCCAACTTTGAAAATTTATAATTAATTCTAGAAAAATCCCAAACAAGTGGTTTAAGTCTCTAATTAAAGCTTATTCAACTCTTTATAGGGAAAAATACTCATTGGAATGAGCTAAAGTTCAAACATCCCTTTAAACCATGTGAAATTCCACTATTAGAGGGTCAAAATGAGGGACTTTGCTGCAGCAAACTTTGAGTTTCACTATGGCAAACTTTTTCAACTGAAGGTGGAATTGCTCTCGAGCATAGTTGGCTGCGGCAAACTCCTCCAGACTTGCCTTTCTAACCACCTTCGTCGCAGCGAACTTTTGCTATTAGATTTTTTTGTGGTTTTCTACTGAACTTTGAAAAATCATATATTTTTGTATACAAGTACAAATTAAGTAATCTAGGACTCTATAGAAAGCTTGGAAAATGATCTATATGCATGCAAAATTTCAAGGCCATTGGATTCCATTTCCTCAAATTATCCTATTTTGACCCAATTAAGGGCTTTGGACCCTTTTTATGCCATTTTTCATGCTCAATTCCTTTTTTTCATGAATTTCACATCACTACACACTTATTCACTTCATAAAGCACATAAATGACTTAGTGTAGGAGTTAAATTTACATTTACCCCAAAATTTGTACAAAAGCTACAAAAATACATATCAAAATGGCATATACAACATGTGCAAGTTCATTGCCTTCAAGGGAAACCATCCACTTACTCTAGGACCTCCTTACCTTTATCTCTTGAGATTGTGCCCATGGTTTATCATTGAAAAGAATGAGATTTCAAAGAAATCCCAATAGCAATTATCTCTAACTAACACATTAACATGCATGATTATTAAATGTCAACTAACATGCCATGAAACTAGTAACAAAACCTAACTCATGTTATCATATTTGCACAAGGCCAAGGCAATCATTGCATAGCTACAACCATGCACACTCACAAACAAGGATTTCTATGTTGTATGGCTACAACCATACCTCATACATGGCAATCAACACATACAAAAATCAAATGCAATGTAAATGTAAAAGTTAGAGTTTATGCTACCTTGAAGCTTTAACTTTCCAATTAAACTTGAAATGGCTTCCACTAGCACTTTGATATTCTTCTTACCACCTTGGTACTCCTACACATGTCATAGAGTGCTAAACATCAATATTGTGCTATTACCAATGCACTATGACCCTTAACACTTCATGAAATCTCTGTGATAACCACTTAAGGCTCTTAGCTTCTAGATTTCACAAATGTGATTCTAATGCTTCTAAAATTGTGCTTGAGCTTCTACCCTACACAATTTTGCCTTCTGAATCTAATGGAAGCATCAAAACACCCAAAATCACACTTTTTTCTCCTTGAACCTCAGCTGCACGAAATTTTCCAAAAATGGGAGGAAATGGAATTTTGCAACATCTCATCTCTTTGCACAGTCATGCATAATTCCACTTCTACACCAATCTCTAATCACCAAATAGAATAAACACATGCATATTCATGCATAATTCCACTTCTATACTAATCTCTAATCACCAAATAGAATAAACACATGCACATTCTTGCATCATTAATTTCGGTTTGCAGCTAAAGGTAAGGGTTTCATGGCAAAACTTCATGACAACTCAAATCAAATCAAACTATGCATCAACATGTAACAAAACATGCATAGAGTTGATTTTCAACACTTATTGCTTGTGATTCTTGCTAAAACTCATTCTCTCTCACAAGGCCTCATTATCAAAATAGATCACTCAACCATTTATCAGAAATTCTAAACCAAGTGGTAGAGTAGAGGTCCTAGATGAGTTCTCTAGGAAGAAATCAAGGTAAAACACTAATTTACCTTTGATTTGAGCTTGAAATCCTGTTCTCCTTGCTTGCTCTCTCTCTCTCTCTCTTTTCTCTGGTCTGCACGAAATGGAGACAGAAATGGGAGTTTTGGTGGCTTTAATGAGAGAAGAGCACATGTCATTTAGCTTGTGGGGCCCACTTGTACTGTTAGAGCAACTTTACACTAATAAAATCTTTTGTCTAGCTAAATATCTTCTCTTTTATCTTCATCTTTTAATAAGAGAGTGACAAGTGTCTCATTCTAGTCCCCACAATTCCACTTTTCCAAAAATACCCTTACTTTATCTAATTTCCGTCCACCAGAAATGCTTTTCGGGAATTTTCTAATCACTAAGGCCATCTCAGACCCTCAAAAATTCCCATAATTCATAAGCTTATTAGGGTATTTTTCTTTACTCAAATTCATTTTGGAATGCCCTTAATAAATTTTCTATCGAAAACCCTAATCAGGTGATTTTTGGTCTTTCGTACTGTCGTTCCGGCAAATTGCTTCTGACTTTCTGCTGAGAAAAATTTTATAAATTAGGGCACTCCAAAAACTATTTTTAGCCACTTTAACATTACATTTATGAGGGCTCTAGATAATTTAAATAATAATATTTGGCTAAAAACTCATTAAATAGCCAAAATATTAATTACGGTAAAAATTTCCCGCGAAGCGCATGTTTGTCCATTTAACCTTAACTGAACCTCAATTACTGATCAGTGACTTTTTCTCTACCTTCTGGTGCTCGGGGTCATTTTCTGGTATTTTGGTCAAAATTACCAAAATACCCTTGACTTTTCTCAAAATGACCATTTTGCCCTTACATTTCTTTTGCTTGTAAAATGGCACCCTTGTCATTTCTTATGCTTCTATTCACTCTCCAGACCCTTTACTCATCAGTAGCCCGTTGTTTAGCCCTTGTTTCCAGTTACTGAAAATGTGGATGTTACACGTGATCCATTAACTCAAGACGAAATTGATAGAAATAAAACTTCTCGGACATTTTTGAGACAAAAAACTTCCAGGTGCCCAATGATATTTCACCAATACTTCCAGGGAAAAAATGACTCTCAATTAAAAAATAATCCATGAATTTATATTGCATCATGGACTTAAATTTTTTTCATTTGTTTAAAGTTATATATGTCAACTTTAGCTTGCCTTGACCCTGTCAATTACAGTATGTATGGTAAAGATCAATGAAAGAAGAAATTTATCTAATCAATGTATGTTCCCTAGCTATATGCTAGCTGCATTTTTTTAATATAAACTTTAGTTAACTTTATGGAAATATTAAAGAAGTTAAATAAACTTATATATTTATCATTTTTGTCCAAATCTAATTTGTCATACTTGCAAACTAATATATAATTATACTTATAAGTATTTTAGAATATATATACTCTAAAGTAGTTAATGTAATTTTCTTAATCTTCCACAAAAATCAACTTGACCTTATATTAAGAATCAAAGGAAGTGTTATGTCTAGGGGAGGGATTAGATACACCCTTGTTTTTGGAATGGATACACTCAACACAACCTCATTCTCGTTTGATACAAACTACTTCATTTGGTGCCTAAGCACAAAGGGCGACCCAATGGATGTGTCCCACCAGGTGAGATCTATAAAGGGTAGATGTATTCAGTTTTTCTCCCACAAGCAGAGAGGCTATTTTCAGCCGATGGCTGATAACACATTTATCAATTTACAATCATAAGCAACAACTAATTCTAAAACTTTTTGGAAATTTTTATTATTCAAACATATAATTTGAATTTTAGAATTAAAAAAGAAATGAAAAAAAGAAAAAAATAATGAACAAATTATATATAATATAAACATATGTTTAATTCAAAAAAGGAATAGATATAGTATATTTAAGTATATTTATAGATATAGAAATTTTATTTATAAATTATATATATAATTATAGGATAAAGAATAAAAAACCTTTTGAACTGCATCAATCACATCCTTAGTTCTGTTAGGCAAAAAGACATTGACCAACAACAGTTTCTTCCCGAACTTCTACATGGTTACACTAAGCCTAATAATTACCATTAGAATATTTTTCGCAAAATTTTTTTTGGTGATACAAGTACTATTAATACACAACTACAAGCATTAATTTATTAGATTATTATATTGAATATTCATATAGCATGTTGAGCACCCTAAAGGTCCAGTCATATACTTTCATATGATATTGTTGAGAGTTATTTTTTTCTACAAAAAAGTTTAGGCTAGTCTTAGAAGCTCATTAAGGTCAAGATATGTCTTTATGCTCAACGTTTACAAAGATAGTCATAGATCCACCCCACCAACATGGTCCTCACGTCGGTAACAGGATTAGAACTCATGAATTTGTAGACTGAATCAATTCTTTATCAACTGAACAAAACTTTGTTGACATAATGTTGAGAGTTTTGTTTATTTTTTTTTTTACAATGTACATTTCACTGAGGAGTGAGTTGGGCCTACATTATCGTTGAACTGTCTTATGGGATGTTGTACCGGACTCAACAAATGGGCCTTAAAGTTTTGGTCATAAGAAAGCCCATTTCCATGATAAATAATTATTGGGCTATTAAGGGACAATGTTCTATTGGATTCATTAGAATTGAATTAAGTGGGCCAATTTTGGGAACTGCCTATATTTTGGTTTGGTCCATGGGTTATTGGTAATTTTGTTTTGATCCAGAAATATCTTAGGAACAATTCAATTATGAAATTTATCTATCTTTATCATGAGCTATTTAATTATTTGCCTATTATGTGAGAAATATATTATTTGACAAATTTTTAAGGGAATGAGATAATTTTAAAAATTGTTACTTTTTTTTTTTTTTGGTGAGGCGCACACAACCACTCACATCCATATCTACAACCTTCCATCTATATGGTGAAGAAAGCTCACACACATGACCCATGTAAGGGCTACTTTTATGAGAGAGGGGCTTTGCAACTAAGTAAATATAGAGGTGTTGGGATCGTAGATTGTTAATGTTTGTCGTTTGAGGCAAGAATCTGTCTGGCTCTTTTTCAATCAAATGGAGTTTGTCTCTTTTAACACGTGACATGTAATGTAATCAATAATTAATTATTTTTATCACTGCTAATATTAAATATAAACTCTGTAATAAATTCTTTTATATTTATAATCAATTAGGGTTATTCTATATACGCACATACAAGTCTAGGAATTCAACTATTACAATATAATTGTTTAAGGGATAAGAGTTTCTACTATTCATATTACTTAAATTTACACATTGAAATATTTACTTGTTGGGTTGAGGTACAAATTTTATTCCGAAAGTTTTCATGTAAAATCTATGAGTGTCTAAAAATTTTTGTTTGATGAATATTGTTGCAAAAGAGTGAAAAAAAAAAACGAGTGAAGTCGACCTAACTATTGAAAGAGGAACGTTGGCAGTTAAAAGAATAATATTAATTATTAACAATTTTAACAATCAAGTGCGATATTACTCATTTTTTAACACTCTCACAGTGATATTGATCCAAACAAAAATTTCTGAATATCTATACCCATGCTACTACATTAAAACTTTCTTGGTAAAATTATAACCTAACCTTTTGTTATAATATACACTAACATTCAAAATGAGAGCAAAAATGCCAAGATTGTTAAATAAAACCTAACATCCTTACTTTTTGGGATAAAATCCACATTACTTTTCCATATGCATATGCAATAATATTAAGTTATATTTAACGGTCATGACATTTTTAATTCGATTTTAAGTGTTTGTGCATATTGTTACACCATCAAAAAGTATATTTGACTGGACATACTTTTGGTAAAAACCCATGGATATTTTTGCACATTAATCCTGTTATAAAAGAAATTATAAAATAACTAAGTTGAAAATGGAAGGAAAAAACATGAAAACAATAGTTGCCCAACCGTAAACCCCCTCTTGTAGGGTGACCCAATAGTGACGAAGGAGGTAAATGAGAGGAGCCGGATCCTCTTGTGATAGAACAAAACTGTATTTTATTTGTAGTAGACATTACGGTGACCAATAGGGTTATTAAGTGATAAACGACTTGGTTTTACTTAAGCAAAGTCTAGAGTTAAAACCTCAGCATATGCAGAAATCCTTATTGAGAGACTCACCCACCACAGTCAGGTGCGCGATGAGGGTGACATCCGGATGTACTTGGAATTGAGATAAAACTCCTTTCATATACCTACCTTATAGACCATAAATAATATTAGATAAATAGTTTTTATTTCTAATAAAGACAGACACACAAGTCAAGGTAAAATATACTTAATTCATAGACATTCAACCATGTTGGAAAATTAGTGGAAAATTAGTTGTAATCGCTAATAAGAGAGAGGGCACAAAGTCGAAATACGAAGACAAATGAATTGATGGTATGACTAGGGAATGTAAGAAACAAAACCAAAGGGTCCACAGTATTGCAACGCAGGAATCCGGAGACCGGTGAGTTGGGTTTTACCTCAAAAGTGAAGTTAACGTCCAATAAGACGGAGCTCTAAAGTCGTCATTGTCATTTCCTCCGATTCCTTCTGTCGTTTGTTCGTTTGGTCCAATACGGCTCCCCACTCCCACACGGCTCCTCTATGCTTCATGCATGCCCTAATCAATCACCCACATCGCCTTACAATCTCATTTGCTTCGTGGCCCATCCCATTTTCAATGTCATACACATCTCACACATTACCTTCCTCAACGGATATCTTCTTGAATATTGCTACATATATGTTCACTATTTTTGTCAAAAAAGTGGACACTCGTGTTTGATTAATGCCATGTTTAACTCTATACCAAACTGTCGTAATAAGAAGTAAAACCAATATTTGAATATTCAAATTCAATACTTGGAGCATAGCCCATACGAACGAACAAAGGAAGCAATAAAGAACATGCTTCCTTCATATTCATGACCCAATCGATGTCTTTCTTGTACTTGGGTGGCCAACACCGTGCGTCCAATGCCAACAACTTTTTTCAGATGCTAAAATATTCATAAACTTTAAAATATAAGCAAAAAGGACACAACATTTAAAATTAGCCATCATCTATTACTTTTGTAGAAGGAAACGGTAGGTCCTACCACATAAACTAAACTAACGGACGTTAAGTCATTTTAATGCTTGTATCATTTTTATTCCGACTTTAAAGTTAATGGGTATTTTTATACTTGAAAAAATTTCTAAATATTTTTACACATTGTATATAAGTTTGAGTATTTTTACACTTTAACCATTTTTTTAAAATAACAAGGATGGATGGAGATAACAAGGAAAAGTATAAGGATTGAGTTGTTGCGACTAAAAGTAAAAGGATTGAATTGCAAATTCAGTATAACCATATGGATTAAATAATTAATGTTCACTTAAACAAATATGGTTCCTCTACGATTTTTTGAATGAAAGAAAAAGAAAAGAAAAATTGGTTGGTTAATTACTGATCAAGCCAAAATTACAAAGAAGGGGGGGTGTTTTTTTTAATATTTATTTCAATACTATGTTACTTTTTGTTTAAGAATCACAAAATTACTACTTTTGGGAGGATGTTGGAGATAATTAGATTATGAGAATAAGTCTACCATTTAAAATATTTACAACATAAAACTCAATGAATCAAAAGTATTTTCATAATCTTTACCCAAAAATTGTTAGTAATATTAAAATTAAATAGATTAAAATTAAGGTCATGAAGATATATAGATTTTTTTTATAATTTTAACAAAAAACTGAGATAGACCAATTGTTTTTCTAAAAAAAATTGATGTTGTTAGTCTCACATCATTTGATGACAAATACAAAAGATGACTGATAAAAGGTGAAGACTAAACTGAAGAAATGGGAGATTACTATAGTAGTAATAGAGAAAAAATTATTTTATTCGGATACTGCCTCCAGTCCACGATATAGGTCATTTTAATTCATCAAAAATAAAAAATGGTAGTTAACTCATTGGATCTTTTCAAATTGAAACATTCCTCAAACCTTACTCTTATTAAGTGAGGCTTTGAAGGAAAAAAACAGTCAAATTTAAGCATTAATTGAAGGAGATGGTTGAAAAATCAGCATTAATTAAATTGCAAGTAAGTAACTTGCATTGTGAACCAACTGAGGGAGATCAATTGTTTTTCTAAGGAAAAAAGTTGATGTTGATAGTGACACATAATTTGGCATAAAATAAGACTAATAAAAGGTGAAGATTCCATAAAAATAGTCAGAAGAAATCAGAAATTAGTATAGCAGTAATATAAAGAATTTATTTTATTTGATGTAAAAGGGAGGGAGAAGAAAATTCCATGATTCTTGTTGTGTCCTAATCATTAGTCCTATCAATGGAAATTTCCATTTAATTTTTGTGAGATTCAAAATGTCTCATATATTGTATTGAATACTATTTTGTTTTTAATAGTTATTTTTTATAGGGTTATAATAGTTATTTTTCACATATCAACAAATGAATTATGAAGAATTTACAAGTATAAATTATATTTGGCTAGACAATAATAGGAAAAAAAGATTATATGCGTAAAAATATTGTTCTAAGTATTCTTTAAAATTTATAGTTGAAAAGATAACAAATTAAATATATGGTTTCATTTTATTTGAGGTGAGGTTATTGTGAGACTAGGAAACTTTTTATTTTTCTAATAATTTAATGATATTTTCTTTGTTACCCTCAATTAATTATAAATAGTTACGTTGGTTATTTATAATAAATGGGTATTAGCTTCTATAAAATACCCATATTAAATGTATGTGCATCCGATGTACTTTTTTTTTTTTTGCCAATTGGTTCTTTTTTTTTTTGCCAATGTGCATCCGATGTACTAAATGCATCATTAATCAAGATATTTTGAGGGGGGAATTATATATGTGGAAGATGAAATAAATTGGGATATAATATTGATGACTAAAATAAACTTCTATTTAACTCTTTCATTAAATACCTAAGGCAGTATATTTTTTAGATTTTAACAAAATTGAGGGAGATAAATGCTCCACTCAAAAAATTAAAGCTGATGTTGATAGTTACATATCATTTGATGACCAATGGAAGAAGAGATTTAGAGAAGGTGAAGACTTTATGCCCCGTTTCATACGCGGAATTGATTTGATGGAAGTGGAAGTGGAAGTAGAGGTAGAAGTGGGTTCTAAAGTATGTTTAGTATAATCATGGAAGTGTGATATAAATTTTAATTAAAATATTAATTTTAATATAAAAATACTAAAATACCCTCAACTACAAAAAAACTCCTCCTTCCGGTTGCATCCACGGCCAGCAATCACTGGAAAATCTTCCACAGGCAAAAATCAAACCGAATAGTGATGCCATTCAAGAGCTTCATCAAACCTAACACCATCGGAAGTGGAGGAGGCGATGCCTCCATTGCAGATCTGCATTGGGAATGCCGTCTACTGTCACCATTACTCTCATCACAGATCTGAAGTGGGAAAGCCATCGCAAGGAAAGCCGAGCATCGGAGGGAAAGCCATAGCAAGTCATTCACCGTCGCTGTCCTGGACCCCCTTCACCGTCGTCCTAACATCATTTGTTATCCTTGTCAAAGAAGACGAAGACAAATGAGGAAGATGAAGACCTTTCCTGTTCCGTCAAAGAAGGGGTGGGTATGCCGGAGAGGATGGCCATAGGATGAATAAGAAGACGCCGCCGGAGATGAAGACAAAAATCTCACGCCGTCAGAGACGAAGACAAAAATCCCTCTTCATTCTTCACCAAAGATGGAGATGAACCTGATCGTTTTTGTTCCTGTGTTCGCTAGAGAGGAAGGTGGACCTGTAAAATGATAAAATGTTGGAGGGTATAATAGGAAAAAAATCTCACTTCCGTGGAACCTAACCCAGTTCCATGAGGTGAGCTATGGAACCCAATTCCAATCTTTTTTAGGATGCGAATTCCATAGAATTGGATTCCAACCAAAGAAATAGCCCATTTTTTCATTTCTCACCCCAATTCCAATTCCAATTCCAAACCTTCACTTCCAATGTACCAAATGCTGCATTAGAACTAAACATAAGAGAAGAGGAATTATCAATCTAGGGAATGAATTCCCTCCTTTTTCTCTCTTTTACCCCTTGGTCATCATTGGATCAAGATCCAATGATTCATATATAATATTTTTACAAAAATATGATAATAATTTTATATAAAAATATATAAATAAAATCAAACTATTAAAATTTGATTTAAACAGTTTATAGCTACTATAAAAAATGGAAAAAGATTTACTTTATAATAATAATATTTACTAGTTGTGAATTTAGATCAAATTTAAAAATTTTAAATTTATTTAAGTGTGTTTAAATAAAATTATAATAATATTTTTTTATAAAATATTAAATGCGGACATGTGGGTATTGATCTAATGGTGATGAAGGATGAAAAGGAGAGGAGCCAGATCCAACAGTGATAGAAAATAATTTTCTTTTATTTAAAGTAAAAATTTCAGTGAGAATAATATTTTACTTTTCTTCTGTGGAAAAAATTAACTTATAAATTTGGAAAGGCATATGGTAAAAGAGGGAGGTAGAAGAAAATCCCATGATTCGTGTTGTGTCTTATCAATTAATACTGTTATACATTGATAGGGGGGAAAGTTTCCATTTAATTTTCCTCAGATTTCAAAATGTCCTATATATCGCTATTGAATAATATTTTGTTTTTATTTATAATAGTTATCTTATCTCAAACAGGACAACTAAAAATGAATTATGAATGAAGCATACTTATAAGTAAGAAATTATATTTGGTCAGAAAAAGGTAAGAGATTATATATGTAAAAATATTATGATTATATTTAAAAATACTACTGCTTATTTAAAATTATTTCTGTTGTTATTATTGAGACTTTTTTAGTAAAAGAAAAAAAGGTTAGATGTGAGATGTGGCAAATTTTATTTTAAGTTTTGGTTAAATTGATGAAATGATCTTTGGAAAATAAGAGAGGATGGACCAATAAGTAATAACCCTCCACATAAGTTTTGTATGGTTGACTCATTTTTTTCTAAGAAAATATAATGTTGACTAATGAGTCAATTAGAAAACGATTACTAACTATATTTTCACTTTCAAGAATTTGAAATCATAAAAAATTATTAAATACTACATCTGATATTTAATATTAGAGCTAATTAACTTTTTTTAGGTAGATTAAGGAAGATAAATGTATTACTTAAAAGTATCCATATAAAGAAAAAAAAAATCTTTGAATATCCAACAAAAATGTTTGGTGAATTCATTTATATGTAGTTAAACAAAAGGATCATGCTGATGGGAATCGCTTCCCATTCTCACATGGAATTTTTGTACAATTGAGATGTAAAATATCTATCATAGTTTTTAATTATTATAGTAGTAAATAATTTTTACGTTCATATTTCATCTAAAGACATATATGATACTTATTATTTCTAAAGTCATTTTTTCTATCCCATTATTTTTCCACTCTTTTCATCAAATCAAATGAAAGACCTTTATTCTGAAAAAGTTGGTTGATAAATTTTTGGGCAGGAACAATTTATACATAAATATGTGATTTTCCAATAATAATTTTTTTAATTAATTTTACATTCAAATTTACACTAAAAAAGTTGATGTTGATAGTCACATCATTTGATGATAAACAAAAAAGAAGATTTACAAAAGGTGCAAACTTTAAAACGGGGCAAAAGTGATGAGGAATTATCAAAGTAGGAAATGGGCTTCCCTTCTTTACCTTCCCCACATTTTCCTCTCATTTACTCCTGAGCCCTTTCATCCCCATTTGATCAAGACATAATGATTCCTATTTAATTTTTTATAAACATCAATATAATTTTATTTAAAAATATATAAATAAATTTAAATTGTTAAAATTTGATCCATACAACTCATGACTATAGTAAAAAAAGTGGAAAAAATTTACTTTAAATTAATACTAATATATAGATGTGAATTGTCGAGATCAAAATTTAAATGTTTAAATTTATTTATATATTTTTATACAAAATTATAATGATATTTTATAAAATATTATGTGTACCATTGGATCTTGATCCAACAGTGATGAATGAGGTAAAGCAGAGAAGCCGGATCTAGTAATGATAAAAAAATTTATCTTATTTGAAGTAAGCATTACGACGAAAGGAATCTTTTACTTTTTTATGTGGAAAAATTTGCACATCAATTTGGAAAGGCATTTGACAAAAGAGGGATCAAGAAGAAAATTCCATAATTGTTGTTGTGTCTTTATCAATTAGAATTGTCATAAATTTACAGGAGAAGAAACTTTCCCTTTAATTTGACTCAGATTCAAAATTTTCTATATTGAATACTATTTTGAATGAAGCATTTATAAATAAGAAATTATATTTGGTCGTGAAAAAAAGTAAGAGACTATATACGAAAAAAATTATGATTATATTTAAAAATAGGGAAAATCCCAGTAAAAGCACCTCGAAATTGGGAAATGACATATCAGGGTCTCCAATTTCCATATTCCTAAGTCAGGACCCTGGACCAAATAGAGATTATGAAATCTTTGCAAAAAGACACTGTTGCCCTCAGTTAAATTGAATAAAGGAAGGAAAAGGTGGAGGAGAAATGCACGCGAGAAAGCACAAAAAAGTCAGTGAAGAGTAGGAAACCGACGGAAAAAAGTTGGTGAAGGGCGCACTTGTGGTCGGACGAAGGAGGAAGAAGGTCGAAAAGCTACCAACGGTTAGTTACCTTCCACATCATTGTCTTGGCCTGTGACGAACTATTCTCTGTTGCTGTTGTATTTTTGCTGGTTTTGTTGTGACAGTAAGTGAGCTCTGTAATGGAGTGAGAGGGAAAGGGAGAGGGAGAGGGAGAGAGAGGTGAACAGATGAGTAGCATTCGGGTTCCATTTTTTTCATTTTGTTGGGGTGAGAAACGAACATGCATTTGTAGATGTTTATGTATGTATGCATATAGTGGGTTGCTGTCACATGAATCACTCAGGTGGGGTGCTTACATTTGCTCGGTGCTGAAGGATGACCATGAATGATATGGGGTGTAGGTGCTATGTATTGTTATTTGTTAATGAGGATTAGTGAAACCCTAAAGTAACGCTGTTAATATGGGAGTTTTAGGGTAGGTTTTTTGAAAAATGAAGTTGGGTGACGATCGCTATTCAAAGCTGACCTTTTAAATGATGTACATTATTTGTAGGTTGAAATTGAATATGATGTTTGAGTGTGGGTCTACATCTTCAAAGGAACTAGCTTGTTATTTTCATGTTGGAGGGAAACTTGTAACAAACAACAAAGGTGAAATCCAATACAATGGGGGTAGCGTGAGGGTGAAAAGAATAAAAGAGGGTATCACAGTTGCAGATCTGAGGTTAATGATAACATCATGGCTTGGAATTGATTGCGATGGTTGTGACTTAAAATATACAGTTAACTTTGACGAGAGGATATTAATAGATTTGACTGATGAGAGTGAACTTGAAAACCTTTTTAACTATAATGATAAATGTGGACATATTTATTTAGTATGTACAGAGAATGACAATGTAGTCGAGATAATGCAAGAAGGAGAAATGTAAGTGAACATTTGTTGTGAGTAAATGTTGGTATGTTGGATATAACTGCTGAAAGTTTATTAAATGAAGTTGTAATTATCCTGTAGCATGCAAAAAGGACTTTCACAACAAAGTTGTCTGTCTTCGAGAAATTTTGAAAATGATTTCCCCGTAATGACCTATGAAGATGTTGGCTCATGCCTAAAATATGAAGTTGGTGGATGACCCTGTAGCTTACAAGGTGGAACAGGGAGTACACACGTTGAAACTCGCAGCATGAACTACATGAAATGGAGAGGAGTAATTTCAGGAGTGATGCAGACCTTTGCAAATGCTGATGACTTCAAAAGGTCACTGTATAAGTTTAGTGTGGCACACAACTTTGAGTTCACATATGTCAAAAATAATAGGCAAAAGATATCAGTGAAATGTAAGGTACCTAGCTGCCCTTGGAAGATTACTGCAAATGCAGTGGGAAAGACAAGTCCTTTCCTACGAGTGACAAAGTTCATAAATGGTCATGCTCATAGTGCTCAAGACAACCTACAAGTGAGCCACGGTAGAAAATCCAATTTGACATCATCAATCATAATTTATGAGGTTAGAAATCACATAGACAAACCTCCAAGTGAAATAAGGAAGATGATGCAAAGAGAATATAGCATGACTCTTACATATAAGCAGGCATACAGGAACAAGGAAAAAGCGATAGAGGACATACAAGGGAGGCCAGAGCAATCCTACATGTTGGTTCCATGGATATGTGAACGTCTTAAAGAAACTGATGATAAGACTATAGTTGAATGGGTATCCAGTGGGAATACATTTGAGTTTGTGTTCATTGCGTACGGAAGCTGCATACACGGGTTTTTATCCAGTGCAAGGCCTATACTATATATTGATGGAACGCATTTGAGTGGTCCTTACAGAGGAACATTGCTGTCAGCTTCTGCATATGATGCCGATAATGACTTGTTACCATTTGCATTTGCAATAGTCAATGGGGAGACTCAAGAGGATTGGACCTGGTTCCTGTACATGATCAAAAGGATCGTCGAACAGATGGAGTTGGTCATTGTGTCAGACTGGTACAACGCAATTAAAATAGTTGTCCAAGCAATCTTCAGAAGTGAGAGACATGCATACTGTTATAGGCATGTGAAGGAGAATTTTTCAACAGAGATAATGAAACTGAACCGAGGTAAGAGGAAGACAAGCAGCCAAAGTAAGGACAATGGGTTGAGGCTGCTTAATCATGTGGCGTATGCAAGCATTAAGTCTAACTTTAATAGTGCAATAAAAGAGATGGAGAAGTTCAACCCACAGTTGTTTCAGTGGCTGCAAACACATGGTGACGTGGATAAATGGGCTCTTTCGAGGTTCCTATATAAAAGATGGGATAATATAACAACAAACCTAGCCGAGTCATTTAATGCTTGGCTGGTTAAAGAGAGAAGGCACAATGTTGCCCAACTTATTCATGAGCATCGTGACAAAGTCTCTAAGAAAATGCATGCTGCAAGTGAGGCTATAGGTAGGTGGACCAATGGGGTTGGCCCAAATACTAACTTGAAATTGATGGAAAATGTGGCTAGGGCAGAACACATGGACACTAAACCGTATGGGAATGGTAGGTTCCATGTATGGACAGAGAATGGAGACCTACGAGTTCATCTTCGCCTGCATGAATGCAGATGTGCAGCATGGCAGATGTCAGGGATTCCATGTCCATATGCGTGTGCAGACATAAAGTTTGATCATGGAAAATTTATGATTATGTTGATGCTTGCTACAAAGTGATAGCACAACAACATATTTACAACCGCACGATGATTCCAATCATGACAATTGACATGCCACACCCAAATGATTACACTTTGGAAAATATTGCTCAGCAGATGTTATTAACACCACCTGAAACCAGTTGACCATGTGGAAGGCCAAGGACCAAGAGACATGAATCACAATTTCAGAACAAAAAGATAAATCATTGTGCAAGGTGTTATCAAGCAGGGCATACAAAAAGGACGAGAAAAAAATCCAAATCCAACTTGATATTGGTACAATGAAAGAATTCGCCCATGATTTTATGGTCCGAGGGATTTTTTTTTTGTGTACGAAGGGTTGTAAGTTAGTGTATATAGGTTGTCATGTGAGTGGGGTTGTTTTTTGTTTTGTTTATGAAGGCATGTAAGTAAGTGTATATTGGTAGTTATGTCACCAGGGTTTTTTTTGTTTATCAAGAGTTGTAAGTAAGAAAATGTGGGAGGTTAAGGGTTCATCAATCTATATCTTGTTCGGCCATAGGTGGCAGTGACAAGAAAACATTAAGTGGTGAATTGTCATTAAATACGTACTAAGTTGTAAATATGGTAATATATATATATATCAGAATGTTAAATTTTGTAATCACTATGAGAATGTATACTCATTGTATGAGAATGTGCTAATATAATCATAGGTATGCTAATAATGTGTTCAATTGAAATCATTAATGTGCAGTTAATGCAATAAAGATGATAAGGTGGGCAATGTTGGAGGTGCAATCAATGCAACATTCCACTCGGAAAATATGTCATTCATCCGATTGAAGAATGGTTCATCCAAATGTATTATTGAATAAATACAGAGCGTTCAATCAGATGAGGAATTCACTCAGATGTAATAAGCTCAGTCGAATGAAAGCACACAAGCCATCCAAAGTAATCATGCAGAATTGGACCTATCATCTGGAGTCCATATCCGAATGAAGTGAAGATGGGAAATCCATTTGAATGGATCACATTGAGTCATCCCAATTGTGTGTACATTTGTCTGAAAGGTGAGGCACTTATTTAGATGAATCATTGTTCTCATTCGAATGAAGTATAAAAAATTACTTTTATCTCACATATTCGAATGTGCTGAAGATGGGAGATTTATTCGAATGGACAAGAGAGACTATTGGAATGAAGTGTATAGTCTACACAATAATAGTTGACAACTAAGGAGTTCATTTGAATGGGTTTCAGGGCTCATTTGATTGAATGAGTAAATCTGTCGCCTTATCTCCACTTCATATTTGGATGATGTGAAGATGAGAATTTCATTCGAATGGATAACAAATTTACTGTGAATGAGGAACGATAATGGGTGGGTAACACTTTAGCCCTTACATATTCATTCGGATGAAGCTTATCTGTCATTGTGACAAAAATGGACGATGCATTCGAATGAAGGATGGAAAAATTACATGTGTTATTTGCAGGCGACATTTGGATGAGGTGAAGATGGAGAATTGATTCAAATGGGGTAGCAAGACTCATTCGAATGCATGTTATATTTTGTTGAACCATAAGCCATTCATCCAAATTGAAAGACTTCTCATGCGAATGAATTACGAAAAGTTGTCCTCAGCATCTTCAGTCCATATTCGAATGCTGACTACATGGGGAATTCATCCGAATGCGCTCAAACATGCCATTCAAATGCGGCAGTGTCCATACTCATCATTCGAATCATCCTGTTTGCCATTCGAATGAGAATGTCATCCTCAACTAATCGTAGTCTGAAACTTCATTCGAATGGATAACAAATTTCATGCGAATGAGGAACGATAATGGGTTGGTAACACTTGAGCCTTACATATTCATTCGGATGAATCCTATCTATCATTGGAACGATAATGGGTGATGCATTCAAATGAAGGATGGAAAAATTACAGGTGTTATCTGTAGGCGACATTTAGATGGGGTGAAGATGGAGAATTGATTTGGATGGGATAATGATAAACGCTAATATTTACATGGTTTTCCTACTCAATTTTGGGGCATTTTGTAGCTTAATTACCCTGTCTTGTGTTAAATTGAGCCTTTCTTGCTTTTATTGGCCATACATTGCATATTCAATAACACAAGAGGGAAAATGAGTAAATTATCTCTCTCAGCTGTACATGCTTTTGAACTTTAGTGTTTGATTCTTTAACAAAGTCTTCCTTGCTTTTGTTGCAGATGTCTAGGGGATATATTCAAGTGCCTGAAGATGAAGCTGAAAAAAATATAGTTTGTGATGGGAAGAAACCTACCATGAGAGTGCCACTGGACCTTGTGAGTCACGACATTATGACATTTGAGTCGCAACATAAATCAAGTTGAGTCACGACCTGAGTAGATAAAAGTGCAGCTGTGCATTTTGGATTAGGTCAGCAGCTCCCATCTAACAAAAGGGAGCCACCACGAAATTGAACCTCATTCTGCAGATCTGGAGAATCAACCTTGGAGCCAATTTCCTTCTCTGAAGCTACCTTCCATTGTGTTTTTCTTCTTCCATTTTTTTCACCATTCCATCTCCATTTCCACCTTCCCATCTGTCCTAACCTACCTCACCCTTCATCCCTGCGTGTTTCATCTTCTCCTTTTCATCTTCTCATGGCAGAACGCAATGGTAATTGCTGCTGCGTCCTTGAACCCATGAGAGACTAAAATCTTAGCCTCTTGGTGATGGAGAGCAAGTCTTGAGCTTTGGGATTCATCGGGGAGTATTCTTAGTCCACTCTTGTATTTGAGTTTTTGTAGAGATCTTTAGGTTTAAGGATTTCCACTATCATGCAATTGATGTTTACAAATTTGTGAACCTATGATTGGGCTATGTATTAGGATTGGTGTTGTTCATGTTGATCAGAATATATATATATATTTTAGACTTTATCCCTTATGTTCACTTAGTTGGCAATGATTGTTGGTAATTAGTTGTGCATTTGGTTTATGTGATTGTGATTGCAATTCATTGAAGGCATGAGCATCATTTATCCCTTTTACATTCTGAGTGGCGCTAAACAATGTTTTAAGAAATGTTTATTGACTTGGATTCAAGTAAATTGCATTAATTGAACCATTGGACCTAAGTGATTACTTAGGGTTTCTCAATTAAGCTCAGACGGATTAAACTCCCGTATTTAAGTTAGAGCAAGGAAAGTTAAGCTCCCATCGCTGAGAGTCTATCCATTACATTCCCTTTAATCCAAAATACACTTTCAATTACTGAAAAGACCAAAACAATACTTTATTACATTGGTTGCATAACATTCTGTTTACTCAAACCAAAACCCCCCTTTTTATTGCACTCAAGTTCACATGTTTTTAATAACCAATTTAGTATAGGATAATCAATAAACAGCTCCTCGAGAAGAACGATTGTTGCCCACTGTACTACATTACTTTTTGGGTAATCATCTGTATCAAACTGGAAGGCGACAAAACCGTGTCCGATCAGATAACAAGACTCATTCGAATGCATATCATATTTTGTTGAACCATTGGCCATTCAACGCAATTGAAAGACTTCTGATGTGAATGAATTATAGAAAATTGTCATCAGCATCTTTAGTCCATATTCCATTGCCGACTACATGGGGAATTCATTTGAATGCGATCAGACATGCCATCTGAAGTCATGGTGACGAGGGGGTTCATGACAAGTACCATATTAAGCTCTTGCCCACCACAGTTGTGACACAGTGTGTTGCCGATGCTCTAGAGCATGGATTTAGGCTCATGGATGTTGCCGAGCTGAGGAGGGAATTATCTCCATCCCCTCGACGGAGAGGTTTCATTTCTACTATCCTGTGAAGCTAACCTCTGCATTTTTTTATCCCTCCTGTGCCCATAATTTGACAAGCATTTTTACTTCTTTTCCTTATCTAGATGTTATGGGTATTCTGCTAAACAAGTTGGAGTTTCAGTGGAGGCGAGTTCGTGGTCAGTTAACTCAAAGTTGGTCCTTTGTGGTTGAGGATGCCCAGTGAGTGGAAATTCTTTTGTTCCCCTTTTTTTCGTTTAGATGGGAAATGAAGTGAAATTTCATTGCTTTATCTTGTAGTTGGCAGATGATGATAGTTGAACTCTAGGGTGAGAGTGCAATTTAGGCTTGGTACAACTTCCAGCATTACAACAACATGAGGACCGTGGTGGTTATTGTTCAGTATGGTGTGGTTCAGACGGAGGGGGTATGCTTGCATGCTTAATTTCTATTATGTTCCTCTGAGTGATTGATAACTGTTTCTAGTGCTAATGCCTTATGTTGCATATGCCAGTTGAGGTGTCCATGAGGAATCACCTATCTGCTACAAGAGTCTACTGGAATTTGACTTTCAGTGAGATCATTCCTGTAAGGAATCGGCTGCTCGATTATGAGAGCAGTTTTGAGGTTGATGGCCCATGAGAATTTCGTTTTCTTCCCTTTTGCTTGGCGTATGGTCTGATGGGACCTTCTTTAAAGTTGTAGAAATATGGAACTCCCGCCCTTTGTATGTAATGTTTTCATGGACAACATATAATTTATAAAGATATGGAACCCCCAGATTATGACAGTGAAAACATTGACAATACAGCTTAGGTAATTGATTATATGGAATTAATATACCATTCATTCGGATAGAAATAAGTGATAATTTGAATAACGGGATATAAGATGGTAGCTGTCGTCTCCACCATATTCGATTAATGAATATACCAAATTCATTCGAAACCATATTTCCAATCATCCGAATGGCACGTCATACTTTCAATCTTACATTAAATGCATAAACGTTCAATCGGGTGAAGATCAATATAAATTCTTCAAGAGAATTGATCCAATGACATTAAAAGTTGATTCCAATGGATATCCATGTTCAATCGAATGTTGAATGCATATTTGGATGACACTAATAGTTGATTGGAATGGCGGGAGAAAAAGGTCATTCAAAATGGATTGACCACTGTTAGACATCCCACTGCATTTCCCATGTTAATCTCATCGAATTGCCTCATCGCGATATGAGGTGGGCATTGTCAGGACTCATTTGAATGCCTTCAGTCAGTTGTATATTGAAATAGCCAATTCTTTCGATCATGGAAGCACATCATGCATACGAATTATTGGAAGTTGTTACTGTTAGATGGGCTTTTGTCATAAAGACAAATTTATTCCTGAGGGTTAGAGTCATCATTTGATTGAATGGCCCATAACATTGTTTCTGTTGTCATTCATTGTGTTACTTCATTTTTTGCGAACGCAATAACATGAAACAGTGACTCTAAAAAATGCCACTCCGTTCAGCATCTCTGAAAGGGCATCTAGTCGTCGTTGGAGGTACGTCCCATTGGGTTGTCTTCCATATGCTATAAATGTAAGCAATTCGACATATCTTTGTACATTCAACGTAGTGGATGTGGATGTTGTGTCTGGAAAAAATGGCACCTCCCTTAAAAAAGCTCAATGAACTCTCGCTCGAGCATATGAACTAGTGAGTTTTGGTAAAGGTGGATCGTGTTTTCCCTCTGACTGATGTTGATTATTATCACCATAAATCCGACTACCCCAGAGTGGTGCTGTACATGGACATAATTGTGTTTGACGATAAGGTACTATTCATTCATGTATATGTCATGGAGTTTCAAAGGAAGTTGCTAACTTCCGTGGTTGACAACATTAACACAGGTGACCGCATGCTCATGAGGTTGGCTGGGGATTCTATTATAGATCGCTTTTGCAATCAGCTACTAGAGGGCAGAGCATATTATGTGTAAAATTTCCTTATCCATCATGGTGGGGAGAGGGTTCATGATAAGTACCATATTATGGTGTTGCCCACCACTTCTGTGAGGGAGTGTGCTGCGGATGCTCCTGCACATGGTTTCAAGCTCATGGATGTTTCTGAGATTTGTAGGGAATTCTCTGAATCATGTTGCCTTAGAGGTTTTTTCCTATCCCACTATACCACTTACCCCTTGATTTTGTGGAAACGCTGTTGAGACGCATAAGTAGGCAAGTTTTTCATTCCCCATTTTTCTGTAGATGTTATCGGTGTTGTGGTTAAAATGGGGGCATTTGAGTGAAGGTGAGTTCGTGGCCAGTTAACCCGTTGTTTGTCTTTTGTGATTGAGGACGTTTAGTAAGTGCAATTTTTTTTGTTCCCTAACGTATTGTGTTCTATTTGAAGGGAATTGACATAACATTTTGTTGTGCCATTCTACAGTTGGCAGACCATAACGGCTGCCCTGCAGGGTGAGAGTGCTATTCATACTTGGTATGAGTTCCAGAAGTACAGCAGTATGGAAACATTGGTGATCATTGTTCAGTTTGGGCTGGTGCAGAAGGAGGGATGTATGTGTGTATGCTTAAGTGTTCCTATGTTGGTCGCCTAATGGTATACACTTATTTTGATCATTTATGTTTTTTCCCTATGGCAGTAGAGGTGTCCATGACCAATTACATTTTTGCAACAAGGATTTTCTGGAATCCTACATTCAACTTGATCATGGAAGCAAGGAATCAGCTCCTAGCTGTGGCGAGCAATTCAAAGATTGAGGGCCCATGAATCACTACCTTTGTTCGCCGGTTACAAATTGGCATATGGTTCAATATGCCAATTTTGTTCATGTGTAAATATATGGAATGCTGAACTATCGCTGTCATATAATATTTTGTCTCGCCAATGCACAATTATATAGTACTTTGTCGCCTCATGCATTGCCAATTCATGTGATATGCACTGTTAAATTTTCATACGTTTTAGTTCAAATATTCCTATCATTCCAATGGACCAGACGGCGCATTAGAATGGTTTGCATATACACTTGTCTCCGTTATCACATTCGATTGTAATCTCAAATTTTTATCAGTAATAGCCCATTCATTCGAATGAGTTAGCCATCCGAATGAATAGTACTCCTTCACCTAATCCGCATGCCTCATCAATTGGGATTCTACCTATGTCATTCGAATGAATAAATAACTCATTTGAATGCACGTACCATGTTTACCCTAACCGAATGGGATTGTTAAGCGTTTTGATGTCGCCTTCATTTGGATGCATTGTAATGCAGAAAAGTACTTATTCGAATGAGTTTCCTATGTTCAACGCATCCAAATGCGGTGCGGTGATATGAGCCTAGAATGTTGACAATTCATTCGAATGCATGACGTGTCATTCGAATGTGATAGTATACATTTCTCTCAAAAACGAATTGACACATTAGATCTAGTAAACAGCAGCACGCGCGTAGCTGTTACCTTCGTCTAGGGCTTCACATATGCATTTGGATGCCGCAGAGAACACATCCAATTGAAGTTTCAATCTCATAACCAACAGTTCAATCCCCTAAAAACCGTTGAAGAACTCCCACAATGGTTTTGTTCCCACTGTTGTTTGCCATCTCAATCCGACATTCCTCAAGTTCACGATGTAAGTCACTGTTCATCAATCTTCCTCAACCAGACGATGGTGCGAGTAAAGCTGCCAGGGTTCCCGATGACTGTTGACCATGGAAGCACATCCAACCCGACGAAAAGTTCTTGTTTGACGAAAACAAAGCACCTTCGACATAAGGTTTGGGATGATGCGCCTGTGGGGAAACCCATTACCATCAAGGAGCTGGCACCCCTGCCACCCAAGAAGATAGAGGTCTCCAAAGGAAAGGGGAAGAAAGTGGTCATTACATCGCCACCTGATTCCCCAGTTGAAGAGGAAAGGCAGAGCATTATTCAAACTCGGCATCAAGCCTAAAAGGCTGCTGCAAAGGTTGTGATGGACATCGTAATGAAGCCGCAATCTACCCATGGTCATCCAACATGTGAAGAGCAACCATCGACCGAACTTGTGCCATTGGAAACATCACAGCCAACGGCTGATGATGCAGCTTGTCCGGTGGAAGAGGAACCAGAGAATGAAATGGTAGCACAGCAAGAACCATCATCCGTGCCTGTCGAATCAAATGCTCCATCCTCATCTCACAAGCAACAGCATTTCAAGGTTCCATCTACCAATATGCCAGCGACAGATGAAGAGTTGGCTCCTCCTGAGGGGTTTACCAGTGCACCCTTCACACATTCAGATAAGGAAAAATTTGTTTCCAATTTTACGATGAGGAAAATATCCCCTATTATTTATATTGACTTGAATTATTTGAAAGAAGAATTTAAGTTGGACCTATATGAATACCTCGGTCAATATAAACCTTGGATTGAGAATAGGCTATCTTACAGTCCAATTGTTGTGAGACACTTCTACTGTAACCTGGGATTGGTTGAAGTTACTGACACTGTGGGGAAATTGATAAAGGATAGGCTACAAACTGAGGTTAGAGGTAAAAAGTTTGAGATTTCTGTCGTGAAGATCAATGAGTGGCTTGGGATTGATGAAGTTCCAGAAGATGGTTCTGTTGAGAGGACTACAAAACAAACATTGGATATCCTCAAACCATACGAAGACCCTAAAGGCTTGAATTTCAAACCTACTGCAATGAGTGAGAAGCATAGGATCTTGTGGTACATCTACGCAAGAGCTATAGTCAACAAGGGACGTAATTTCACAGCTTTTGCTAGGAGGGACTATGGTTTATTTGCATCCATCATGGTGAAAGATATAGGGAATGTTGGAGCTATAATATTCAATAAGATTAATACGTTCAGAAAATGTTTGAACAGTCCAAGGCATTCTGCAGCGCTGCCATTTCCTCAACTGATTTCATTGTTCTTGAGGGAAAACAAAATTTGGTACCTAGATCCAGAGGACCAAATTGTTCAAGTACCAAGGTTTGGCAGGACAAAGTTGGCAAACATGGGTATCATTATTGCCACCAAGGACTATGGAAAGGAAGCCACACTGCAGAGGAAAAGGAAAAGGCCAAAAGTTGAAACTTCAAAAATGGATGAGGTCCAATATGTAAGGGAACCTACTCCTGAGCTTACTACAACTACATCGTTAGAGCAAAGAATATTGAAGGATGTCAAATCTGCAATGGAGACCATACTAGCCTCTCACAAGCGAATGACGGATAAACATTGTAAAGAAATGGAAGGCGTGGCTCTCATGGTGGATGCTGGCAAGACAACTGTGATGGACCTACTGAGAATGCAGGTTCAGAAAACTAAGGAAATTGCTGACATGCTACGAAGGTATGAAGTATTCCTGCCCTTTGCTTACAGGCAATCTCCTCATCAATCTCCTAATCCTTCTTTATCACACCCCTAATGTCAACCTCCCTCACACCCTACTGGACCACACATGGAAGACCCTCCTCAACAGAGTCAACCACAGGCTGAAGCTCCCTCTCACCCCACAGAACCACACAATGAACACCTTCCTCAATAGAGTCAACCATAGGCTCCAGCTCCCTTTCAACCCACTGAACCACGCAATGAAGACCCTCCCCAACCCACTGAAACACAGCCTAAAGCTTTATTCCAACCCACTGAAGCACACCCTCAACCTCATCCATTCACTCATGACTTATCTCCAAACTTGCCCTCACCACCTGCATCTTCAGACTGCCCTCTCCTTCACTCCAGTTGCATCCACCTCTTCACTATTATGCACTTCTAGTTGTGATATTGTGCCTCAGCATGATGTTATCATTAATGAGGTTCTGACTTCTTTAGGAGAGGACACAACCAATGATCCTCCTCCTCCACCACAAAGACATCAGGCAATCCCTCCCCTACCCTTAATATCTACATTCGCAGCTCATGCCGATTAAGCGGACACGGCTACTATGGATGATAAGTAGGATAGGACAGTTGTTAATGCACTATTGTAATTTGGTTGATGACTTTTGTACCTAACTTCGTGATGCATATCATTGTCAATCTTATGTTTTTTTGTGAATTACATATTTGACTTGTTGTTTATGCATATAACAATTCATTCGAGTGAATTGTTAAAATTGTGGAAACATCATAGTACAGTTGATTAATTCGTTCCCCGTTTCCCATTCCAATGCGTTCCCCATGTGGCATAGTAGGATGTTGTATAATTTGCCCTTCATTCAAATGAGCTACAGGGACATTCGAATGATGTTTTGCTTCCCAAACAATGCCATCTGAATGAATACTGTTTTCCAATCGAATGCATCCCCCATCTTCACTAGATTTGGATGCGGACTCCAGGTACAAGGCGGTAGAATTCGCTGTTCATTCATTTGAATAAGAAAGGTCATTCAAATAGGTGGTTTGCTTGCGGAACATCGTAATTCACGCTATTCGAATGAGTCTTGTTTCCCAATCGATTGCATCCCCATTTGCACCATATTCTGATTTGGCCTCACGCTGCATGGTGGAGACCGCATCCTTCATTCGAATGAGGATGGTGGTCGTTTGGATTAATGGTTTAATTATGGAAACAACTAACTTTGTTCATCAGAATGAGACCTCTTTCCCTTTGAATGCATTCCCCATTGTGGGCATGTTCGGATGTGGATTGGGGGGGAAATTTGAAATCCATTTGATTGAGGACGGTGCTCATTCGAATGGATGGTTTGATTTTGGAGAGAACAAAGTATATGTGATTTGAATGAGCCTGTTCCATTGGACCATGCTCATTCAAATGGATCTGTTTGCTGTGTAATGATGGCATCAATATCGACAAATGATGTGGACCAACCTTGCATACCATACTTTATTGTAAACATGTGCTGGGTCATTTCAAAGAAGGAGTCTATCAGGGGAAGCACAGGTTAATGCGCATGATCAACATTAAACATGTGAGACTAGAATTTGGAGGAAACCTTAGTATAACATTTATAAACAACTGAATGAAATGTCAGCAAAAGTTGTTAAAACACGTTAACTCATTACAGACAACCATCCCATATCCTAATGCACTATGGTCACAATCTTCCTTGTTTGGGTGCGCTGGCCCTTGGCTTCTGTTGCTGGGATAGAAGCATCAGAACATCATTAATGTTCTCATTTCTGGGATGGTTCATGAGCCACCATAAAAGGTCCCATCAGAAGTTTGAAACTTGTTCCTGTAGATAGTAGGGAGGTCAGAGACACATTCCACCAAACAATCATATTGGATCATGAGATGATTATGCAGTCAAAATATTATTTACATTTGTGTAGTCAAGTGTCATTTGTGGATGCCAATTGTTCAACCATATCAACACATGAACACCACAATCTCTCCTACAATTGTCACAGTCACTTCAATCAATCAGCTGCAAGCATAACATGAAGAAGTAACAAACTTGGGTTGAAACACTTACAAATTTCCTTGCTAAGGCATTGTTGGCTGGATCATGTCACTCATTTTCTTCTTGCCAATAAGTTTTGGCTTCACTAATTCGATTATATCATGAAAATGATCTCTCTGCATGACAACCACAAGTTCATTTAATTCTACTATGCCAAGTTGAAATTACATAAAGCAAATGTGTAAAAAAGGGAAGTCACATACACAAGCATTGGCTACAAATGTGTACTTATCAATAACGCCACTTTTCCTACACTTCTTCACCTCCACATTTCCCTTCATTGAGTCCAGCACATAGAACCTCATGGTTTTTGGCTCCAGGACAAAACAAAACCAATGGTGGCCGAGAAGTGCAGGTCCAAAAATCATATCACAATCTACTATGTTGTGCCCTATGTGTTCAGCCAAAATCTGAGTCTTGTGCTTTGAAGTTGTCCACTTCGATGGGTCCATCAGCATCTTCAACTGCAACATAACAGATTTTCAGTAAACAATTAAGATGATCTAGTGTCAAAAAATTTCCTTCCTTGGTGTAAGAGGTTTTGGTCAGCTAACCATAAAGTCCGCATCAAAGATGTGCCTCTTCACTTCTCCCCTCTCCTGTTGGTCGCCCATTAGTGTCTTACAAACAAGTGACATCACACGATTACTAACTTGTTGGACTCCACCCAATGAATACAGCTCCTCCCGAGTGACATATTCATCATGTATGCTCACCAGAACCCTATAAAAAGTGGCACAACTATGTTATATGGAAATGGTTACCAACAAATGACGTGTTGTGAATTGTGTAATCCACGTTACAATTCATCAGTAACAACGCTTACTTGTTCCCCTTAGTACGTGGATGCATGCGGGAAATTAGCTTGAAAAGGTTATCCTTCTCATTCAATCCTGTCTTTTTCATAGGGACCTCTTTCACCAAGACCCATGGAGAGGAAACTATTGGTTTCTTCATCCTCCTAGATCTACGTAACCCTCTCCTCAACTGAACTTCCACATCCTCCATGGCCGTTGTTTCTGCAACTTCATGGGTTGAGGAAACACTAATGTAGGATACACTTAAGCTGTGTGTTTCCTTCAGACCATTCTTAGCACAACCTTCTCCCTCTTGTTCACGGCCGTCAAGCCCACCGCTTCCTTCACCTTCTTCAATGATAACGTTCTCTTGATCCTCATCATCATCATCTCCCACTCCCTCCTCTTCAGCTGAGTCTACTTCTTCTGCATATGTTGACCCTTCTCCTTCATGTACCTCCATACTGCCTTCCTCATCATCCTCATCATCTCCTACTGCCTCCTTTTCATTTGATTCTACTTCTTCTTCATCCGTGGCATCATCTTCTTCGTTCACCCCCATTTCCTCTAACTTCGGTTCCCACTCTATTAACTTTCAATTTTTTATATTTCATTTATTATAGTCAATTGTTTTATTTTTATATTTTAATTTTATTTACAATTTCAATTAATTTATGAACTCTTATTTTATCAAAAATAATCCATGAACTATATTGCATCACGAACTTCAATTTTTTCATTGTTTAAAGTTATATATATTATCAACTTTAGCTTGTCCTAAGCGAATCAAAGTCAATTAGTATATATGGTAAATATCAATGGAAGAAGAAATTTATCCAACCGATGTATGTTCACTGGCAATATACTAGCTTCGTTTCATAATATAAACCCTAATTATCTTTTTTGAGAGATTATATAAGCTAAATAAACTTATATATTTATCATTTTTTCAAACTTATTTGTTAAATTTGTAAACTAATATATAACGATACATATTAGTATTTTAAACAATACATACTCTGCAGTAGTTTGTTTAATCTCCTTAATCTTCCTAAATAAAGTCAACCATGACTTATATTAAGAATTAGAAGTAGTATTATGTATAGGGAGGCATTAGATACACCTTTGTTTTTGGATTTCATACACTTAGCACAACCATACTCTTATTTATCACAAATTGCTTCATTTGGTGAATAAGAACAAAGAGCGGCCCAGTATACAAGCATCCCACCAGGTACGATCTGAGAAGGGATAAATTACAATTTTACCTGATGATTGTGAAGAGGCTCATTTTAGTTTGTGGCTAATAACTAAAAACTCATTCAACAATATACAATCATAATCGGTAGTAAATCAACAACTTTCTTAATTGCATCAGTCACATCCTTGTTCTGTCATGCAAAATGACATTAATCAACAACTTTACCACTAACTACTATATGTTTACAATAAACATAATAACTACCATTAGAATGTTTTTCACAAAATTAATTTTGTTCATACAAGTACAGATAGTGGTGTATTAATAAACCGCTACATTAGGGGTGCACAAAGATCTGGTAAGCTATTACCCCAAGGTCTAGACACATGTTCATATTTTAAGATATGATCTATCTAGTCTAGTATGAAGGTAAGCCAAAACTAGACCAAGCCAGACAAGACTAGGACTAGTTGGGTTGAGTTGGGAGACTATTGATGGCTAGTAGGGATGAAAATAGGCCAAGCCAAGTCATGCCTCACCCTCAAAAGGCCAAGCCTATTTTGCAACAGGATGGCCTGTAGCCAATTTGACTGCTTAAACTTGGCCTTTACCGAGGCCTGACCTGAAGGTTGTAAAAAAAGCCTGTTATTTTATTAACTTTTTATAAACATGCTAAGAGGCTACAAGCCTTAATAGGCTACAAGCCATAACAAAAAAATGCATTTGTGTAGTTGTACGCCTTCTCTATCCAATGGCTATAGGTTTGAAAAGGCAACACGAAACCCAATCTGAACTAGCTGATTTTTTATTTGGGCTGTTTTTTTTGTTGACCAGACTGGGCTTCATTGGATAGGATTGGATTTGCTTATACCCGATTTTTTTATAGCCCAAACTACAAGCATTAAATTATTAGATTATTGTATTGAATATTCAAATAGCATGTTGAGCATCCTAAAGGTTCAATTTTATACTTTCATACAATATTGTTGAGAGTTGTTTCTCTCCAAAAAGATTTAGGTTTGTTTTGGCTTGGGCGTTTATCAACGTCAGGATATACCTTTAAACTCAGAGAGAGTTTAAAAAGCTATTTATAGATCATACCCATTAACAAATTCCACATATCGGTAGTAAGATTTAAACTTACAATCTTGTAAACAGTGAGTCAATTCCTTATCAATTGAATCAACCTTTGTTCATAATGTTCAGAGTTTTTGTTTACTTTTTTTTAATAGTTGAACGCTCATTTCAATGAGAAGAGCATCCTACGTTATCTTTGAACTGTCATATGGGATGTTGTACTGGACCCAACAAATTGCAAGAAAGTTTTGGTCATAAGAAAGTCCATTTCTATTATACATGATTATTGGGCCACTAAGGGACAACATTCTCTTAAATTCTTTGAAATTGAATGTAGTGGCCCAAATTTAGAAATTGTTTGTATTTTATTTTGGTCCATGGGTAATTGGTGATTTTGTCTCGATCCTTAAATATCTTAGAAACAATTTGATTATGAAATTTATCTATATTTATCACGAGCTATTTGATTAATCTGCCTATTATGTGTGAAATATTATTATTAGACGAAATTTTAGGGAAATGAGATTATTTTAAAATTTGTTTAAGTTTTATGTTTTTTTTTTAGGGTGAGGCACAACCACTCACACCCATATCTACAACCTTCCATCTATTTGGTGAAGAAAACGGACGCATCACACACAACTTTATGAGAGAGGTGCTTTGTGCTACTGGGGGACACACAAGCATATATAAGGGGGGCAAAATATAAAGAAATATAAAAAAGGGGGGGGTGAAGAGAAATGAAAGATCGTTGGATTGGCAATAAACATAATGGATCTAATATTATAAAATAAATCACAAAAAGAACTAAGATGAAAATGAAAGAAAAAACATTAAAAATGAATTGGACTCCAATTCGTTATTCTTTTAAATCCAATTCAAAAATGTTCATCCTCCTCTAACTTTCCCTCCCCTCTCTAGGGCATGTTTGGTATGAAAGATTTGCAGGGGAGGGGAAGGAAATTTTTGTAAGTTAAATTTAAAACAAATTCATAAAATGGGTCATAAAATTTTGATAAAAATGTAAGAAAACTTAATCTAAAACTTTAAACCCCACTTTTTATTTTTGTTAAAAAATTCAACTGAAAAATTTTCTTCGTCCGCTCATTTTCTCTCAACTCCGATCATACCAAATAGACCCAAATGTTGGATGAAGTGCTGCACCACTTGGGTGGATTTTCCCCCTTCATAGAAGAAGAAAAGGAACAAATCCAAAAAAAAAAAAAATTAACTAACAAAAGGTAAAACAGTACAAACAAATAAACACAAATCATATAGCCTAGTGCAGTATAACCCTTTTCTTCTCTTGTGGTCACAATTTTACCATAATGCTTGAGTTTATTTATGCTTAATGCAATGATGAAATTATTATATGACTCTGTTTCACTAAAAATTGGAATAATTAAATGAGAACAAACTGTTTTGGTGTAAGTTGCTCAGTAATGGGTTTTACATTAGGTGTGTTATTGGAGGAATTTTTATGTGAATATTTGAATGTTCAAATTAAGTACTTAAAGCTACTAAGATTGATGTTGACAAAATATGTTGGGAATCGGTTTTCCAATTTTTAAAGGAAAATCACATATTATCAGAAAATTGCTTTCCATATCTTTTTTCAACCAAACGTTTACCATCAATGAAAAATCCACATTTTACGTTTAAAATTATTTCGGATGTTTTTTTTTAAAAATATTTTTGAGCTGAAAAAAAGTTAGATATATGTTTTTGATCGCACTTGTCGTAAGTGCTTCAAATTAATTAACTAAATTAACCTTAATGTAGTACTGGTGATTAACCTAGGTCGTTTTTCCCTGAGTCAAGTTGGTTTTATAAAAATTCTTAATTTATCAGGTGATTGGGGGATGAAGAAAAGAAAAGAAGATTTATTAAATTGAATTAAAGGAAGAAATTTGAGAATAAAATGAAAATTATAAATAAAAGAGTGAAAACTTACTAATATGATAAAGCTTCCCAAGGATCAATGCGTGGCTATCATGGTCCAAAAAGATAGGTAGAGTGTATAAAGAGAGCTAAGTTAAAATATAAACCCTAGATGAACATCATAGGTCATAATAATTAAATCAATACTCGTACCTAGGATCCTAGCATATAAATATTCATTATTTAATTATTTAACAATTACTTAGCATGTAAATCCAATTTATAAATATAATCTGGCCTCTTAAAATAGGTAATCAAACGAGAACCCTAAAATCATGATCAATCATGAAACCCTAATTATAAACATAAATAAGGAACAAGAGAGAATCATGTGAGGCAACAAAATGTATAAAAATTTAAAAAATCAAATAATAATTATAATATGAATCCACAAATTAATCAAAAACATTATGCGAAAAGTTGAAATCCTAAAACTAGGAAATATAAAAATTTACATATGAAAAGATTAAATCTCTTAAAAATACAACTCCTAAATAATGAAATTGGGACTCAAGCCACTACATCTTTCCTCAAGAATCAAAGAAAAGTAGCCACTCATGTGGTTAAAATACACCATATTAATAACAGAAAATAATAGAAGGTAGTAGAAGAAGAAGGAATTAGGTGCCTCAGGTGGATACTTGTGAGATGTGTTGTGAATGACTGAGGTCTCTCTTCAAATGGCTCTTGGGGGCTCCTTTTATAGATATGGAAGGCATCCTATTAATATTTGTAGATATGGATGAGGATATCTTCTTTCATATTTTATTTGGATTCTCTATCTCTTCTCCAATATATCTTATAATTTCTTCATAAATAGTGTTTTTCCTTGCTTAATGATTGGATAATTTGTTGATTTGAATTGATCTTCAGATATATAAGATAAGTTGTGATCCTCAAATGGCTTGATTGCTCCAAAAAGATAGCTTCTTGAATACTTCCATGATATAATTTAATCTTTTAACTAGATATAATCTAATTAGATATATTATATCACGCTTTTAATTAAAAAAAGTTGTAATCTTGGAAATTCCCAATTTTCCATTAATGAAGGATGATGCCTCTCATGTGCCTTTATCTTTATCTTTAGCCTTAGCCTACAAACTCCTTTTAAAATATTCTTGAAATCAAAGCAGAAAATACCTTTCTTTCAAGTGGATCAGTTTAATAAAGAGGAATTATACATTTTGGCCCTTTTATCACTTATTTAATTTAATTCATCTTCATGCAAGATTTAGATAAATATTGAAATTAAGCCCTATAATTATAATAAAATCCCGAAGATAGGTATAAAAATATATAATAAATTAGGGATTCATCAAATTCCCCCTACACTTAAACCTTTGCGCTCCTGGGCAAAGTATAGATCACCAAAATAATCCTGATAAAAATTAATAGCAAGTAGAATAATTTATACTCGAGCACGAGTGTAGTGGATAAAATTAATCATACTCTTCAAATCAGACAAAGATTTAGGTAATAATAATGCTACGAGACCATGATATGAATATAGTTAGGTCAAAGGAATATAATAGAAGAGAGCCTCTCAAAGACATATATTTCACTCATCTCACCTTTTATGGGTTCTTTGTCTCAGACCTTCCTAGGTTGGGCTCTACCATAGGCTTGTAATAGTTCTAATCAATATTGCCATATACATGTGTATTCAACAATCAAGAGGTCTTTCCAAGGTTGTAATGTTGGAAACATGCTACATGGAATGGATAATGGTGTAGGTGGCAGGCATCACATGTAGAGAGGTATAGATAGCATCCAGATTTGTCAACAAATAAATGGATAGTAATGTTGCTAGTAGAAGAAGTTAAATAGGGGTCTCAATTTCCATTCTCTTGGCTTTCTTGATTTTTTTTTCTTTTAGTTTTCTTGCCCTCTTTTTTTTTTCTTTTTGAGGAGCTAGATATTTCTTTTATTTTCTTGCTCCTTCTTTTTTTTTCCTTTTTTTGGCACATGTTCCCCTTTTGCACTTTTTTTTTACAATATATAAATAGTAGCAACATGCTTTTAATAATTGACAAATAAGAATGCTTTTGAAAATGTATCTACATGTGAAATCAACTACCACAAAGTATGATGGAATTTAAGAAAAGTGAATGGCTCAAAGGGGTAGCAAAGGATGAATGATATTTGTGGCTTGTGTTTGGGATATAAGGGGCTTAGAATATGAATGCCTCTATTATTTTAAAGAATTGCACATGCAAAAAGCAGCCATGAAAGAACTAAAACAAGTTCTGAGTAGGAGGTTAATCGCTCAATTTAGGAATTTAAGGCCGAGAATCCTTCCAACAAGGATATCTCTCTTCTAAGATATTCACAATAACCAACTGAAGATTAAATGATCACAAAGCATTTACTTTATTTTTTTCTTAAGGCTAATTCTGAAAGTATTATAACTTAAAACACCACAATCAACAATGAATATAAAAAGATTCTTACTTGCTTCAGATAAAGTAAGATTTGCATATTTTGAAGTGTAACTGTTTAAGTATGGGTAATTTTGAATTTTTTGTTTCAAAATTGTGGAAAATAGGGCCTATTATTCATCATTAAACAGTTCAATTCAATCCCTCCCCCACACTTAAGAAATGCGGTGTCCATAACGCAAAGAAAATTAAGATAAAACGGAGTCAATGGATGTAGAGTCCCAATGCTAGAATAAAAGGAGTTGCTTAATACTTTTTTTTAAAAAATAATTACTAATTACTACTTACTATCTATACTACTTATTATACTACCATTTTACTACTGGAAAAGTCCCTCCCCCACACTTATCTCATACAATAAGGCACATTATATAATATAAAGAAATAAGAGAGGAGAGAGAGAACCTGTACATTATAGAGGTTGAGACTTGTCATGGTAGAACTTTAAGAGGTGTCCATTGGCCTTTCTGGTTTCTCCAGTGGGGTCATTAAGCAGCTCCACCATTCCAAACTTGTGGACCTTGGTGACAGTGAAAGGTCCATCCCATCGAATTTGAAATTTTCCAGGCTTTAACTTAAATCTAGTGATAAATAATAGAACCTTGTCTCCTGGCTGGAATTGTTTTCATAGAATTCCTTTGTCATGGATGAGTTTTGTTTTCTCCTTATAAGGACAAGAACTCTCATAAGCATCCAGTCTTAGTTCCTCCAACTCTTGCAACTGTAACATCCTTTCTTCGCCAGAGGTTTCTAAATCCATGTTACACATTTTGACAGCCCAATAAGTTTTATATTCTAGTTCTACAGGGATGTGGCAAGACTTGCCATAAACAATTCTATAAGGTGACATCCCAATAAGAGTTTTAAAGGCTGTTCTGTAGGCCCATAATGCCTCTTCAAGTCATAAACTCCAGTCTTTTCTAGAGGGTTTCACAATCTTTTCTAAGATTTGTTTGATTTCCCTGTTTGAAACTTCAGCTTGTCCGCTAGTTTGTGGATGATAAGCAGTGGAGACCTTATGAGTAACCCCAAATTTAGCGAATAGCTTGTCGAGAATTCTATTACAAAAATGGGTGCCTCTATCACTTATAATTGCTCTCGGTATTCCAAATCTGCAGAAGATGTTAGATTTAAGGAACTTGGAAACCATTTGAGAGTCATTCTTCCTTGTTGGAATAGCTTCCACCCACCTAGATAAATAATCAATAGCTAGTGGAATATAAGTGAAACCATAAGATGGGGGAAAAGGTCCCATGAAGTCAATACCCCACACATCAAATATCTCACAAAATAACATAGGTTGTTGGGGCATCTCATGCCTCTTACTCAACCCTCCAAATCGTTGACACCTATCACATGCTTTACAGAAGGAATATGCATCCTTGAATAGAGAAGGCCAATAAAACCCAGCATCAAGGATTTTTCGGGAGGTTTTCTTAGCACTAAAGTAGCCACCACAAACTTCAGAATGACAAGCAGTGAGAATAGCTTCAAAGTCATTGTCTGGTACGCATCTTCTTATTATTTGATCACTACAAATCCTCCAAAGGTGAGGATCATCCCAAATATAGTAGTGGGCTTCCCTCTTTAATTTTTGCACTTGAAAGTTAGACATAGAGTGAGGTGCCACGTTTGCAACTAAATAATTTACTAAATAAGCATACCAAGGCTCTTTTAAGGCTAAGGCGAATAACTCAGGATCAGGAAAATCATCACAATTAAAAACAAAATCATCTACACCTCTTGTATTTGTTGGAAGTCTACTAAGATGATCAGCCACAAGGTTTTCTGCTCTAGATCTGTCTTTGATTTCTACATCAAACTCTTGTATTAGTAACATCCATCTTATCAACCTTGGTTTAGATTGAGGCTTGTTGAACAAGTACTTCACAGCTGCATGATCTGTATAAACTGTAACTTTGGAATTTATTAGATAAGGTCGAAATTTATCAAGAGCGAAAACAATTGCAAATAATTCCTTGTCAGTGGTTGTGTAATTAATTTGTGCACCATCCAAAGTTCTAGAAGCATAAGAGATGACTTTTGACATATTACCATCTTTTTGGCTTAACATAGCACCAACTGCACCATTAGAGGCATCACAAGACAACTCAAAGGGTAACTCCCATTTAGGAGAAGACAATATAGGAGGTGTGATAAGCCTCTCCTTCAATTCATTGAAGGCGTTTTTGCACGTATCATCAAATACAAACTCCACATCCTTTTGTAACAATTTAGATAGAGGTAGAGTAGTTTTACTAAAATCTTTAATAAATCTCCTATAAAAGCCTGCATGTCCCAAAAAAGATCTAATTTCTTTTAAATTAGTGAGGTAAGGCAAGGAAGATATAATTTCAATTTTAGCTTTATCTACCTCTATTCCCTTACTAGATATTAAATGCCCTAAAACAATTCCTTCGTTAACCATAAAATGACATTTCTTGTAATTTAATACTAAATTTTTCTCTACACACCTAACAAGTATTTGATCTAAACTTTCTAGGCATGCATCAAAGGATTCACCATAAATAGTAAAATCATCCATAAACACATCCATGTTACGCTCAATAAAATCAGAAAATATGGAAATCATGCAACGTTGGAATGTCCCTGGGCCATTACATAACCCAAAAGGCATCCTTTTATAAGCATATGTGCCAAAAGGGCACGTAAAAGTTGTCTTTTCTTGATCCTCTGGTGCGATGGGGATTTGAAAATATCCTGAAAAGCCATCAAGAAAACAATAATGGGATTTCCCTACTAAACGTTCAAGTATCTGATCAATAAACGGTAAAGGGAAATGATCCTTTCTAGTTGCTTCATTCAACTTTCTATAATCAATGCATACACGCCATGAATTTTGCACTCGAGTTGGTATTAATTCATTATTGTCATTTTTAACAACAGTAATACCACTCTTTTTTGGAACAACATGCACAGGACTAACCCACTCACTATCAGATATAGGATATATTATACCTGCTCCAAGAAGTTTAGTAACTTCCTTTTTAACAACATCTAATGTAAGTAGATTGAGCCTTCTCTGAGGCTGTCTAATAGGTTTAACATTTTCATTTAATAGTATCCTGTGAGTGCAAATAGAAGGATTAATTCTTGGAATATCAGCTAATGTCCAACCTATAGCAGTTTTATTCTTGGGAGGCATCATTCTTCTCCCTTTTATCTAGCATCTGCTTCTCTTTTAGGCTCTCTGATTGTTTATTTATATTCTCAGTTGTTTCTTCTTCTTCATTCATTCCTTCAGTGGCATTTGGCCTAAAGTCTTCAACGTCTTCAGTAACGTTGTTAGAAACACCTTCAGTAGTGTTAACAATGTCATCATCCTTAAAGCTTACTCTCTTGACACCTTGTAGGTTGATGGGATTCAAAGGTTTAGGGTTGATGATAGTGTTGGATGGAATATTGCCTCCACTTTTTGCTAGTTCCTCATTTATGCCATTTGTAAATTGAGTCATGTATGCTGCCATGTTCTCGTATTTAGAATCCATAGAGGCAAATTTAGTCTCACACTTAGAAAGGACCTCTTGAATACTTCTTTGATTATCCTATATGCCCTTTAAAAGAATGGCATATTTATCGTCCTCTATGGGTGTTTGATGGAGAGGAATCATTTCGGCAGTGTTTGAGAAATTCCCATACTGTTGCACCTGTCTGGAAGAAGATGCATAATTATTATTATTTCTCTTCTCCCAACTATCCCTAGGATAATTATTAGGGTAGGCATTAGGCCTCCCCTAATATATAGCAGATACCCCCTCACAATTATGTGGGCAATCACGAGTCATATACATGGTAGAATTACAATTTTCACAACTCGCAATCACAAGAGCATGAGAAGTAATGGGAGGGTTGGGGGATGTGTTTATTTTTAAAGTTTCAATAGCTATAGTCAACGTAGCTAATTGGTCAAACATCTCCAATAATTGTTAATTTGTTGCAGCTTCTACAGTTCGTTGGCTTATGGATTTGAAACTTCTCTCTCTAGTATCATGATGTTGGCCCCTCATAGCCTTTTTCTCAAGGATTTTCCATGCATCAGGAACAATAAGATCTAGGAGATATCCTCTAGCCGTTGCATCAACATTATCTTGTTGGTTTGGCAGTAGCCCCTGATAGAAGTATGAGATGAGATGTTCATCTAATATATTATGATTGGGACATTTACCTATTAACTCATGAAAGTGAGTCCAGTATTCAAAATAGGTTTCATGGCTATCTTGCTTGATAGCGGAAATCTCTTTCCTTAGGTTTGATGATCGAGATGGAGGGAAGAACCTCTCAAGGAAAGCCTGTTTCAAATTGCTCCATGATGTGTAAGTGTTGGCAAGATGTGGTGGTAGTCTCATATACCATTCTCGTGCCTTTCCTTCAAGGGTTAGATGGAACACCCTCCACTGGACTTCATCAAGATTAGCCCCTGCAGGTTTAGTGGTTGCACAATTAATTTGAAGAGTCTTCAAATGCTCATATGGATTTTCACCTGGCAAACCATGAAACTTGGGCAAATTGCATAAGACAGGACCTTTGATTTCAAATGTATCTTAGTAGGATAAGCAACCGTAAAAGGATTTTGATTATTATTAGAAGAGGACAAATCTTTCACACTCCTTAAGGGTGCTGCTCCTCCATTTGCCCTGTTTCCCTCTGTATTATTATTTTCATCCATTATATTATTATAAATAATGTTATAGCTATTGGAAGAGGCCACTTTTTTAGCTTTTTCAAAATCACTAGATGAGCTTGAGTCTCTAATATGACAAGAATCGATGGATGAGCTATGGGAAGATGTTTGGTTAATTTTATTAATAATTGCTTTTCTCCTAGCTTTTAGAGTTTTTTCAGGTTCATGATCAAATGGAACAAAGGGTGTGTCTCTAATCATGCACAGAAAACCGCAAATAGACAGATTTTTTTAGTAAAAGCACCAGATAAATCACAAAAATAATTAAGAATTCTAAAACGTTTGACTCCCCGGCAACGGCGCCAAAATTTGATCGCACTTGTCGTGAGTGCTTCAAATTAATTAACTAAATTAACCTTAATGTAGTACTGGTGGTTAACCTAGGTCGTTTTCCCCTAAGACAAGTTGGTTTTATAAAAATTCTTAATTAATCAGGTGATTGGGGGGTGAAGAAAAGAAAAGAAGATTTATTAAATTGAATTAAAGGAAGAAATTTGAGAATAAAACGAAAATTATAAATAAAAGAGTGAAAACTTACTAATATGATGAAGCCTCCCAAGAATCGATGCGTGGCTATCATGGTCCAAAAAGATAGGTAGAGTGTATAAAGAGTGCTAACTTAAAATATAAACCCTAGATGAACATCATAGGTCATAATAATTAAATCAATACTCATACCTAGGATCCTAGCATATAAATATTCATTATTTAATTATTTAACAATTACTTAGCATGTAAATCCAATTTATAAATATAATCTGGCCTCTTAAAATAGGTAATCAAATAAGAACCCTAAAATCAAGATCAATCATGAAACCCTAATTATAAACATAAATAAGGAACAAGAGAGAATCATGTGAGGCAACAAAATGTATAAAAATTTAAAAACTCAAATAATAATTATAATATGAATCCACAAATTAATCAAAAACATTATGCGAAAAGTTGAAATCCTAGAACTAGGAAATATAAAAATTTACATATGAAAAGATTAAATCTCTTAAAAATACAACTCCTAAATAATGAAATTGGGACTCAAGCCATCCACTACATCTTTCCTCAAGAATCAAAGAAAATTAGCCACTCATGTGGTTAAAATACACCATATTAATAATAGAAAATAATAGAAGGTAGTAGAAGAAGAAGGAATGAGGTGCCTCAGGTGGATACTTGTGAGATGTGTTATGAATGACTGAGGTCTCTCTTCAAATGGCTCTTGGGGGGCTCCTTTTATAGATATGGAAGGCATCCTATTGATATTTGTAGATATGGATGAGAATATATTCTTTCATATTTTATTTGGATTCTCTATCTCTTCTCCAATATCTCTTATAATTTCTTCATAAATAGTGTTTTTCCTTGCTTAATGATTGGATGATTTGTTGATTTGAATTGATCTTCAGACATATAAGATAAGTTGTGATCCTCAAATGGCTTGATTGCTCCAAAAAGATAGTCTTGAATACTTCCATGATATAATTTAATCTTTTAACTAGATATAATCTAATTGGATATATTATATCACGCTTTTAATTAAAAAAAGTTGTAATCTTGGAAATTCCCAATTTGCCATTAATGAAGGATGATGCCTCTTATGTGCCTTTATCTTTATCTTTAGCCTTAGCCTACAAACTCCTTTTAAAATATTCCTGAAATCAAAGCAGAAAATACCTTTATTTTAAGTGGATCATTTTCATAAAGAGGAATTATAAAACAATAGATATTTTGGCCCTTTTATCACTTATTTAATTTAATTCAACTTCATGCAAGATTTAGATAAATATTGAAATTAAGCCCTATAATTATAATAAAATCCCGAAGATAGGTATAAAAATATATAATAAATTAGGGATTCATCAGTTTTCATTTTATTTGATGTGAAATTATTGTGAGATGAGGCAAACTTTTATTTTCCTTTGGTTCTATTTTCTGCAACCCACTCTCTGAATCCCGTCTTCTCTTTTCCGAGCCAGAGGTTGTTATTTATGAGCCAGAGTTTTGGTTAAATTGATGAAAAGACCTTTGGAGAACAAGAGACGATGGACCAATAAGAAATAACCCTCTACACAAGTTTTGTAAAGTTGACTAATCTTTTCTATGAAAATATAATTTTTACCAATGAGTCAATCATACATGGAAATCTATTACCAACTATATTTTTACTTTCAATAGTTTGAAATGATATAAAATTATTTATTACTGCTTTCAATCATTAATATTAAAAGATAATTAATTTTTATTGAAGAGATTAAGGAAGATAAATAAACTATTTAAAATTATTTATATATTGAAAAAAGCTCTTAGAATATCCAACAAAAATGTTTGGTGAATTCATTTATATATAGTTAAACAAAAGTGAGAATGGTGATCGGAATTGTTTACTATTCACGCGTGGAATTTGTTTACACAATTGAGATGTGAAATATATATTATATTTTTAATTATTAAATTAATAACTATTTTTTACATTAATATTTCAGCCAAAGACATATATGATATTTATTATTTTTAAAGCCATTTTTTCTATCCCATTCTTTTTCCACCCTTTTCTTCAAATCAAATAATGGACCTTCATTCTAAAAATTGGTTAATAAAATTTTTGGACAGAAGCAGTTTATAAATAAATATGTGATTTTCTAATAATAAATTTTTTTTATAAAATTTACATTCAAATTTAAACCAGTGTTAAAGATAATAACTAAAAGATTAAAAAATACATTTATTCTTTTAAGTTTATATAGAGTTTCAGTTTGATTTGCTGAGTTCAAAAAGTGTATTTTTAATCATTTATTATTAACACAGTTAGTTTCATCTTATAAAAAAATGTTGGCTCAACAAATTTAAAAGGGTGAATATACAAATTTAATAATGAATTTTTCTGGAGGTGTACAATTTATCAACTCATTAACATCTCCGTGCCGGTGGTTAATTCTTGGAAGCTCATGGTAGGCCCCTGCCTCCCTCCCTCCCGACTCATCAAAAGCAATTCATTCATCACTGACTGTAACAAAAGCTCTCCAACCCGAACTTCCATCTCTCCCCACTCTCTTGTTGCCTTCTTCAGAAAGCACTTTACCTTTGGTTGTTATTTTTTGGAAACTCATTGTCATGAGGCCATTACCCTCTCTCCAAAAGATGCATCTAGTGGGGCGTGCAGCGCCCATGCTTATATGCCATAATCGCTCCTATTATCTATCCAATGTGGGACTACATGAATGTCCCTTGACATCATGGTAGGCCTAACAACTATCGACAACTTTCCCTTCTCTCCTCTGCCTCCACTTAAACCCTTCACCACCATCAAAAACCCAACCTTTAATAAAGAGAACAACAATCCAACAGATTCGTTCTCCATTGTTTCAAAAGATGAAAGGAATATAGTAAATGTATTTTTTTTTAATACACACACGCACCCCCCTTGAGTCTAAGCTCTAAAACGATAAAAAAAGAGGGAGAAAGATAGAGGAGGGGATTGAGAAGGATTTCAAAAGTCAGACGGAGAGGTTTCATTTATTAAATAATCATTTAAAAAAATAACGGGAGAGAAAGGATGACAATTGGAATAAAATTAATATGAGTTGGTGTATTGTACCTGGAACTGGATGATAGTGTGGGCCCACTGAATTTAAAACACATGCTAACAGGTTGTTATTTTTGCCCCATTTATATCAGGTTAGGTATATATTTTTGCACCCAAGTAGACATTATACATTTATGGTGCAATATACTCCTCTGAGAAAAGTTCATTGCTAGATTTGCACAATTGCCCAATTTAAAAAGCGATTCTTCACTTACTTATATATTGACAAAATATATAGAAATTTTAATTCTGTAATATAATTATTTTTATATATTAAAATTTAGCCATGTTATATCAACACTTAATTATAGAATCACTGTTTAAACATTGTTGAGCCAACTTTTCTTGTTAAATAAAAATAACAGAGTTGAAACTAAATGACTAAAATTGTACTTTTTACATTTAAGGGATTAAATTAAAACTTAATTTAAATTTATAAGATTAAACATATACTTTAGTCTAATTAATACTACTGCAACTCATTAATTCATTTTTGTAAAAGATAAGATCTAACAGGCTATATCATTGTTTAGCACCAAAGAATGATGAATACCTTTTACTCCCTTGCTATTCTTTATAAGTGACAAATTCTTGTATGGATTTTGTACTTCTTTATAAGTTACATTTTGAATATCTAACACATTTTTTATTTTTATTTTTAATTAACTATATATCTCTCTTATATCCTTTTCCCACTCAATCTTTCTTATATCTCTTCCCACTCATCCTCTCCATAAATAAGAATTTTAAACAAAATAAGTTGTATATTTTTACACACACACACATATATATATGTTATCTTTGGACCAACTTTAACTTACTTTTTGTTTTTTTTATCTATAGTTATATTTGTAGCTTAAACAACATGAGCGAGTATACTCAATTATCAAGTCTTGACATTATTAATGTTGCGTGTTGACCAACTCGGATATAGATCAAACCCTTTGTAGGGAAGTCATTGACTATGTGAAAATTTTGCTTAAACCCCCTTATGACAATATAAATACCAATGATTTTGTCATGAGTTGCATGCCAACCGTAATAAAGAAACTTGAATACCATGGGCTTCTGCAACTATGCTATTGTGTTTGTTTTTCTTTCCTCTCTACTCGCCATACAGCCAAATCCTTTTTGCATATGCAAAGCATCATTCAATGATCTAGAACTTTGCATTCCTAGTGAGCAACAAGCCCTTCTCAATTTCAAGCATCACCTTCTTGATCCTTCAACAAGCTTGCCTCTTGGTGTGATGGCAACACACATTGTTGCAATTGGACATTGGTTACTTACAATCATGTAACTGGTCATATTCTTGAACTTCACCACTCAACTTCAATTCCTTCTTGGTATTGGGAATATGGTGCTTATGAGGAATCAAGGTTTGGTGGCGAATTACATCATTCGATACTTGACTTGAAAACACTAAGTTTCTTAGACCAAAATGGCAACGATTTTGGAGGCATGCAAATTCCAAGTTTCCTTTACTCAATGAAGAGCTTGACATATCTTAACCTCTCTTACATTGGATTCAGTGAAAACATTCCTCACCAAATAAGAAATCTCTCTAGTTTGCTCCATCTTGACCTTAGAGGTAATTATTTCACTGGAAAAATTCCTCATCAAATTGGGAATCTATCAAATCTACTCTATCTTAGTCTCTCTAGTGCTTTTCAATATGATATGGATGGGATATCATTAATATTGTATGGATAAAATGTTCAATGGATATCATCTGTTTCTTCACTTCAATATCTTCATTTGAGTTATGTTAATCTGTTCAATGCATTTGATTGGTTGCCTGTTTTGCAAGCTATTCCATCATTGATAGAGTTACACTTGTTAAGTTGTGCTCTACCTCACAATTTTCATCTAACCACTGCTACAAAATTTTCATCCCTAACAGTTCTTGATCTTTCCCCTTCTCTTGATTGAGGATCTCCTTCCATTCCAAAGTGGATTTTTAAACTAAAGATTTTGGTTTCTCTTAAATTAAGTAGTAATCAATTGCAAGGTTCCATCCCATATGGCATTCATAACCTCACTTTGATCAAAGATCTTAACTTGTCTAGTAATTTGTTCAATTCTTCTATCCCTAATTGGTTATATAGTTTGAGCCATCTCAAGTCTCTTGATCTCTCTTCAAACAATTTACATGGAAAAATTTCACATACGATTGAAAACTTAACGTCCATAGTTACTCTTGATTTGTCAGAAAATCAGTTGGAAGGGTCATTTCCAAGGTCTTTGACCAATCTCTGTAAATTAAAAATCGTTTCTCTCTCCATCAAAAACTGCAACCAACAAGTTTAAGAGATTTTGGACATATTCTCAAGATGTGCTTCAAATGCACTAAAGTCTTTGTTTATAGGATCAAATATTTATAGTCATTACACCCCAATTGGGATGTTCAAAAATCTCTGTTATCTTTATCTTTTTGACAATTCATTAAAAGGTAAAGTTCCTATATCCTTAGGAAATCTCACCTCTTTGAATTATCTCATTCTTTTTGGAAATCAATTTGAGGAGAATCCTTTCGATGTCATCTAATCACTTTTTGAACTACAAGAGCTTGATATTAGTTATAATCTCTTGCATGGAATTGTAAATGAATATCACCTTGCTAATTTCACCAAATTGTATCCATTTGATGCATCACGAAACAAGCTCAACTTGGAAGCCTTCTTTTCAAAAGCTACACTACTTGTACATAGCTAGCAACAACATCTCTGATTCTATCCCCACATGGCATTTATGTCCCCACTTTCCACCATGGATTAGGTCATTAAAACATCTTAAGATGTTGTCCATAGCTAGCAACATCTCTGATTCTATCCCCACATGGGTTTGGGACAAATTCTTACACAATGATCTCAGCTCAAATAACTTGAGTGGTCCTTTACCATACATATCACCCTATGTGGCTTACTTTGACCTCTCAAGTAATTATTTTTCTAGATCTATAGCCTCCTTCTTATGTCAAGAAAAAGAAGTGCCAATGAAGTTAGGATATCTTAACTTGGCATCAAATAATTTGTCAGTGAAATACCTCATTATTGGAAAATGTATTCAAATAATTTAATGTTTATCAAGTTTGATAACAACCATTTCAATGGTGAACTACCCTCGTCTATTGGATCCTTACATTGGCTGAACTCATTGCAGCTTCATAACAGCACACTCTTGGGCAAATTTCCTATTTTTCCCAAGAACGATACTCAATTGGTATTCTTGGGTCTTAAAGAGAATCAATTCTTAGGAATCATTCTATCTTGGATTAGACACATGCTCCCAAATGTGAAGATACCTCTGCCAAGTTCAAACAAATTCAACGGTGAGATTCCCAATCAAATTTGTTGTTTGAATTCCTTACAAATTTTGGATAGGAAGAATACCAAAATGTGTTTTCCACTTGAAGGTTATACAAGTAAGGAACACAAGCTTGGAATCATAAATGCTAAGCCAAGGAAATAGTATCTATAAGTATGACAATGTAAATAATGTGCTTTTAGAGTTGAAAGGATGTAACATCTAGTTAAAAAAATAAAAGAAAACAAAAAGGACCAGTTTGGAAAAATAAAACAGGGATAGAGGGACAAAAGTGCAAAGAGGAAAAAGTGTGGGAGGGCAAAATTTCCATTTCACCCTCCCTACACTTAATGCACCCGACCCCTCTCCCTTCTACACTGTTCTCTGTTCTTCTTTGGCCAGAGATCAGGACGCGAGAGAGGGGAGAAAGAGCGTGCAGTAGTAGTGCCATTTTCTCACCGGAGGAAGACATTTTGACACATACAAGCATGAATTCAGGTTCAGGTGAGTCTCCTGAACATTCCTTTACCTTCAAATTTATCTATTTTTATCATTTTGGGTTTTGAGGGTTGAGTTGAGATTGAAAAAAATCAAGATTTATACCAATTAAATTACTTAGGGAGTAGGATTGAAGTTTTTGTGAGTTGAATCAAGCAACATGTGAGTTTATTCGATTTTTTTTGAAGCTCAAGTTCGCGGGTTACTGTTCATGCAAACAGAGCCTGTCTTCCCTTCATGCAAAACAAATATTAATATCAAATCGATTGGACTAAAACTTTTAAATTATCATGAAATAAATTCTGTTTGAGTATATTCATTGTACTCAAATGACTAAATGATGAATTTTAATCATCATGAAATAAATATTTTCAATGATAGATAATTTTAGAAATAAAAATTTTGGTATGTTACATTACTCCCCTTTGTCCAAACCTCAAAATGTTTTCCAAGACTATGTGTGATTTTCTTGCTTCCAATTCTCTCGCCATTCCAGTGGCTGAAACTCGAAGATTAGCTTTTCTCAATTAAAGGCCAAGAAATGAGTTTAAACCCAGATTCCATGCCCCTTCTATGTTAATTTATTCAATGCCAGTTATTTAGACCCGACGAACAATAACAATGCCGATACATAGTTCCTTAATAGTGCTGAAGTCACAAGCACATCTACGTGTTTCATTTGTAATGGCCTAGTTGAGAATGATACTTTTTAATAAAAAATAAAATAAAGTGAAATAAAACAAAATAAGACTTGTCAATCAGGATAGTCTCAATAATTTAGTTTTAGTTGGACATGTGTACTCACTCTATTAACTTTTAGAATTTTATATTTCATTTATTACAGTCAATTGTACTATTTTTTCCTTTAATGTTATTTGAAATTTCAATTAATTTTAGAACTTATCTTTAGAAAAATTAATTAATTAAGGGTCATTTTACCCGGGAAGTATTCGTGATATATCACTGAGCACCCAAAAAAAATTTTGGTCTCAAAAGTGTCTGGAAAGTTTTGTTTTGTATCAATTTTGGCCCAAGTTAACGGATCTCTAACTGACCCAAATGGTCAATGTTTATTGACCAATTTTATTGATGTGACTTGCTCATGTGACATCCACCTCACCCTTTTTTCCAACTCTAACTTTTAAAAAAATTTCAATAAAATTATTATGCTTCTTCCATTATCCAAACGAGCAACCCAGCTCACCATCCTCAAGACCTCCCTCTTCTTCTCCAGCAACGGCTTCACCATCTACGACTCCCACTGCTAGCTCGTCTTCCCCGTCAACATTTATGAGCCGGATGCTCACGATAAGGATGAGCTCATCCTCATGGAGCTCCATGGCCTGTGCCTCACCGTTCACCAAATTCACACAAAAGATCAGCTTGTCATAAAAGCTCGTCCTCTGTGTAAATAGGATTTAGTTATCAATCTATTTGACCTTGTAGTGTAAATGGAAGGAGGAAAGGGTGGGGAAGAAAATTAACATTTGATAAACAAGGTCTCTAAACTGAGCATCTTTTCCCCTTTATCCTCAAATTCAAGTTCATAATAGAAGCGATGATTCCTCGACTCCGCCATGCAAGAGTGTCCTTTCGCGAATGAAGCGCTATTAAGGAACTGTGTATTGCCATTGTTATCATTCGCCAGGTCTAAATAACTGGCATTGAATAAATTAACACATAAGGGGCATGGAATCTAGGTTTAAACTCATTTCTTGGCCTTAAATTGAGAAAAGCTAATCTTCGATCTTTAGCCACTGAAATGGTGAGAGAATTTGAAGCAAGAAAATCACACATAGTCTTGGACAACATTTTGAGGTTTGGAGTAATATAGCTTCAGGGAAGAAGAAGAAGAAGCTCTGGTTTCATGGGGGGGAGGAGGAAGAAGCAGAAGATGATGGAGGAGGAGGATTTTTTTTTTAAATTTTTTTAAACAATAGTTGGGAAAAAAGGTGAGATGGATGCCACATAAGCAAGTTAAGTTAACAAAACTGGTCAATAAACATTGACTATTTGGCTTAGTTGGTGATTCGTTACTTCAGGATAAAATTGATATGAAATAAAACTTCTTAGGCATTTTTGAGACAAAAAAAACTTTCAAGTGTCCAGCGATATTTCGTCAATACTTCCGAGGCAAAAATGATCTTTAATTCAAAAATAATCCATGAATTTATATTGCATCATAGACTTAAATCTTTTTCATTTGTTTAAAGTTATATATATCAACTTTAGCTCTCCTTGACCCTGTCAATTACAGCATGTATGGTGAAGATCAACGAAAGAAGAAATTTATCTAATCAATGTATGTTCGCTAGCTATATACTAGTTGCATTTTTTAATATAAACTTTAGTTAACTTTTTAGAGATATTAAAGAAGTTAAATAAGCTTATATATTTATCATTTTTATCCCAAACTAATTTGTCAGACTTGTAAACTAAAATATAATTATACTTATAAGTATTTTAAAATATATATACTCTAAAGTAGTTAATGTAATTTTCTTAATCTTCCATGAAAATCAACTTGACCTTATATTAAGAATCAAAGAAAGTGTTATATCTAGGGGAGGGATTAGATACACCCTTGTTTATGGAATGGATACACTCAACACAACCTCAATCTCATATAATATAAACTACTTCATTTGGTGCCTAAGCACAAAGGGCCACCCAATGCATGTGTCCCATCAGGAGAGATATAAGAAGGGTAGATGTATTCAGTTTTTCTCCCACAAGCAGAGAGGCTATTTTTAGCTTATGGTTGATAACACATTCATCAATTTACAATCATAAGCAGCAACTAATTCTAAAAAATAAAAAAATAATATAATTAATTAGAATTATATTCTATTTCTTATTTTTAGAAATTTTTATTATTCAAACATATAATTTGAATTTTAGAATTAAAAAAGAAATGAAAAAATGAAAAAAAAAATAATGAACAAATAATATATAATATAAATATATGTTTAATTCAAAAGAGGAATAGATATAGTATATTTGAGTATATTTATTGATATAGAAATTTTATTTATAAATTATATATATATAGAATTATAGGATAAAGAATAAAAAACCTTTTGAATTGCATCAATCACATCCTTAGTTGTGTTAGGGAAAAAGACATTGACCAACAACACCTACATGGTTACACCAAGCCTAATAATTACCATTAGGTTATATCATTGTGTAATTGACCAACAACACCTACATGGTTATATCATTGTAATCTAATTAATAATACTGCAACTCCTTAATTCTTTTTTTTTTTTTGTAAAAGATGAGATCTAACAGGTTATATCATTGTGTACGTACTAAAGAATGATGCATACCTTTTACTTCCTTGCTATTCTTTATAAGTTACAAATTTTGAATGGATTTTGTACTTCTTTACAAGTTACATTTTGACTATACAATGCATTTTTTTTATTTTTAACTAATTATATGTCTCTCTTATAACATTTTCTCACTCAATCCTTCTTATCTCTTCCCACTCATCCTCTCCATAAATAAGGATTTTTAAAAAAATAAGTTGTATTTTTTACATATTTATAGTCTTTTGACCAACTTTAACTAAAACTATTTTGCCTATAGTTATATTTGTAGCTCAAAGTTCATGAGCGAGTATATCAATTATAAAGTCTTCACGTTACTCTTGTTGCATATTGACCAATACGCCTAGTGATCAAACGCTTTGCAGGGAAGTTATATAAAAAGTTTGCTCGGACCCCCTTGTGACACTATAAATACTAATAATTTTGTCAAGAGTAGTATGTCAACACTACTAAAGAAACTTGAATATCATGGGCTTCTACAACCATGCTATTGTGTTCGTTTTGATTTCCTCATTACTCACATTACAACGAAATCCTTTATGCAATTGTGAAGCATCATTTGATGATCAAGATCTTTGCATTCCTAGTGAACGACAAGCCCTTCTCAATTTCAAGCATCATCTTGGTCTCATGGCAACACACATTGTTGCAAATGGATATCGGTTACTTGTGATTGTGTAACTGATCATATTCTTAAAATTCATCTCTCAACTTCAATTGCTTCCTTTCCTTGGGAATATGATGCTTATGAGGCATCAAGGTTTGTTGGTGAATTACAATGTTCAATACTTGATTTGAAAAGTCTAAGTTTCTTGGACCTGAGTGGCAACGATTTTGGAGGCATGCAAATTCCAAGTTTCCTTTGCTCAATGAAGAGTTTGACATATCTTAACATCTCTTATGCTGGATTCAGTGGAAGTGTTCCTCACCAAATAGGAAATCTCTCTGGTTTGCTCCACCTTGACCTTGGAGGTAATCATTTCATTGGAAAAATTCCTCATCAAATTGAGAATCTATCAAATCTACTCTATCTTGGTCTCTCATGATTTTCAATATGATATGGATGGAATATCATTAATATTGTGTGGAGAAAATCTTGAATGAATATAATCTCTTTCTTCACTTCAATATCTTCATTTGAGTTATTTTAATATGTCTAATGCATTTGATTGGTTGGCTGTTTTACAAGCTCTTCCCTCTTTGAAAGAGTTACACTTGTTAAGTTGTGCTCTTCTTCACAACTTTCATCTAGCCACTGCCACAAACTTTTCATCTCTAATAGTTCTTGATCTTTCCCTTTCTTTTCATTTTGGACCTCCTTCCATTCCAAAGTGGATTTTTCAACCAAAGAATTTGGTTTCTCTTAAATTAAGAGATAATAATTTGCATGATTCTATTCCATAAGGTATTCATAACCTCACTCTGATCGAAGATCTTGATCTGTCTTATAATTTTTTCAATTCTTCTATCCCTGATTGGTTATATAGTTTGAGCCATCTCAAGTCTCTTGAACTTTGTTGGAACAATTTACATGGAACAATTTCACATGCGATTGAAAACTTAACTTCTATGGTTACTCTTGACTTGATAGAAAATCAGCTGGAAGGGCCATTTCCAAGCTCTTTAAGCAATCTCTGTATCCTGAAAAATGCTTATCTCTCTAGCAAAAACTGCAATCAATAAGTTTCAGAGATATTGGATATATTCTCAAGATGTGCTTCAAATACAATAGAGACTTTTTCTATAACTAGATCAAAACTTTATGGCTATTTGATACCCCAGATTGGGATTTTAAAAAATCTCCGTCATCTTTCTCTTTCTTACAATTCTTTAAAAGGTATAATTCCTATATCTTTAGCAAAACTCACCTCTTTGAATTATCTCAATTTTTATGGAAATCAATTTGAGGGGAATCCTTTTGATATTATCCAATCACTTTGTGAACTACAAATTCTTGGTGTTAGCGATAATCTTTTCCATGGAATTGTAAATGAATATCACCTTGCTAATTTCACCAAATTGTATTCATTCCGTGCATCACAAAACAAGCTCATCTTAAAAATGACTCCTAATTGGAAGCCTTCTTTTCAAAAGTTATACTACTTGGACATGGCGTCATGGCACTTAGGTCCCCACTTTCCATCATGGATTAGGTCATTGAAAAATCTTAGACATTTGTCCATAGCTAACAACAACATCTCTAATTCCATCCCCACATGGGTTTGGAATGAACTCCCCCATGTTTTTTATTTTGATTTCTCAAACAATGATATCCATGGAGATCTTTCTTATACAATGAAGAATCCCATCAATGTCACACATATTGATTTGAGCTCAAATCACTTGAGTGGTCCTTTACCATACATATCGCCTCATGTGGGTTACTTAGACCTCTCAAGTAATTGGTTTTCTGGAGCAATAGCCTCCTTCTTATGTCATGAAAAGGAAGAGCCAATAACGTTATGGCATCTCAACTTGGCATCAAATAATTTGTCAGGTGAAATACCTAATTGTTGGAAAATGTGGTCAAATAATTTAGTGTCTATCAAGTTTGATAACAACCATTTCAATGGGAACTTGCCCACATCTATTGGCTTCTTACCTTGGTTGAGCTCATTGCAGCTTCGTAACAACACACTCTCGGGAAATTTTCCTATTTTTTCCAAGAATAATACTAATTTGGTATTATTGGATCTTAGAGAGAATCAATTCTGAGGAATGATTCCATCCTGGGTTTGGCACATGCTCCCAAAATTGAAGACACTTCTCCTCAGATCAAATGAATTCAATGGTCAGATTCCCAATCAAATTTGTTCTTTGAATTTCTTACAAATCTTGGATCTCGCTCAAAACAACTTGATAGGACGAATACCAAAATGTATTAGCCACCTGAAGGTTATGCAAGCAAAGAACACAAGCTTAGAATCATACATTCTATGCCAAGGAAAAAGTAGTTATCTCTATATTACACAGATAACTAATGTGCTCTTAAAGTTGAAAGGAAGAGATTATGTATACTCTTCATTGGGCCTCATCACAAGCATAGACCTTTCTGATAATAAATTATCTGGTGAGATTCCAAGTGAAATTACATCTCTTGAGGGGTTGCATTTTTTGAACTTGTCAAAAAATGTCTTGAGTGGTGAAATTCCTCAAAATATTGGGAACATGGGATCATTAGAGTCAATGGACATCTCAAAGAATCAGCTTTGGGGTGAAATCCCATCAAGCATGTGCAATTTGAATTTCCTGAGCAAGTTGAACTTGTCTTTCAACAATTAGGTAGGGAAAATTCCAACAGGAACTCAATTGCAAAGTTTTGAAGCATCAAGTTTCATGGGCAATGATCTCTGTGGCCCTCCACTACCAAAGAAGTGTGATGATATGTACGATGTTTCAAACCATGACCATGATGACAAACATGGGAAGCGAAATAGTATTGGTTGGTTTTATGTGAGCATGTCCTTGGGATTTGTTTTAGGATTTTGGGCAGTAGTTGGTCCTTTGCTTTATAGTAGATCATGGAGGTATACTTATTTCGGGTTTCTAGATCGCTCTTGTGTTACCAACTTCAATATTGTTGGTTTACTTAAAGGGGAAAAAGTGCGTGATTGTAAGTTAAGGATTTACAAGCATTTTGTATGTTGTTGCTTCTACTTCTTGTTGAATGATTTGGGCTTTTGAATAATGTAAGTCATGTTAGGATCACTCCTAAACTTTTATCTGGACTATGTACTATGTTTGATAATGTATCGTGATGTTGAATAAAATGTTTCTTTTGAATAAAATTGCATTTCATTGCTAATCAAACATTACAACAAATGAGGAGTCATCCTCCTTCATGGAGGTCCACCTATGTCTAAAGGGTGAAGGTTGACTGAAGATGCAAAAATAACTTTTAATCCAATGGGACACTTCTGTAAGGTGGCTAGCTGTAGTAAGCTTCTTCATGCTAACATGGATCAATTGAACTGTCACTCCCTATATGACTTTCATAATGCCCTAAATAATACATCTGAAGGGTGATTACTGTCGCATCTCCTAATACACAACTCAATAGCTTCAATACAATCAAAAAGCAAAAATATTCTTAAAACAATTAGACCAATACAAATTCAAACCATTAATTCCGATCAATTCTACAATACCTTGAAGAATAGAGTTGAGCGTGTTTCATTTGTAACGGCTTAGTTGAGAAAGATAGCTTTTGATAAAACATAAAATAAAATAAAGTGACGTAAAACAAAATAAGGCTTGTTAATTATGATAGTCTCAATTATTTAGTTTCAACTGGATATATGTGCCCACTCTATTAACTTTCAATTTTTTATATTTCATTTATTATTGTCAATTGTATTATTTTTATCTTTTAATTTTATTTAAAATTTCAATTAATTTATGAACTCATATTTTATCCAAAATACTAAATGAACTATATTGCATCATTGACTTAATTTTTTTTATTTGTTTAAAGTTATATATATTATTAACTTTGGCTCGATTAGTATGTATGGTAAATATCAATGAAAGAAGAAATTTATCCAACTAATGTATGTTCACTAGTTATATACTAGTTTTTTTTCTTAATATAAGCTCTAGTTAGGTTTTTTGAGAAATTAAATGTGCTAAATAAACTTATATATTTATTATTTTTTTTCAAATTAATTTTTTAGAATTGTAAACTAATATATAATTATACATATAAGTATTTTAAACTATATGTACTCTAAAGTAGTTTATTTAATTTTTTTAATTTTTCCAAATAAAGTCAATTAGAGTTTATATTAAGAACTAGAAGTAGTATTACGTCTAAGGGAAGGATTAGAAACACCTTTGTTTGTGGATTACATACACTCAGCACAACCTGGTTCTTGTCAATCACAAATTGCTTCATTTGGTGGCCAAGAACAAATGGCGCAGCCCAGTACACAAGCGTCCAACCACGTACGAGAAGAGAAGGGATAAATGTAAAGTTTTACCCGAAGAGTGAAGAGGCTCATTTCAGTTTGTGGCTAACAACTAATAACATATTCAACAATACGCAATCATAAACAGCAACAAGTCAGCAACCTTTTGAATTGCATCAGTCACACCCTTGTTCTATCAAGCAAAAAGACATTAATCAACAACTTTACCACCTACTGCTATATGGTTACAATAAACATAATAATTACCATTAGAATGTTTTTAACAAAATGAATATTGGTCATACAATTAGAATAGTGGTGTATAATTAAACCACTACAAGTAGGGGTTCATAAAGACGGGTTAGATCCAATAGCCCATTAGCCCAAGGTCCAGCCTGATCAGAGCATATGTTCATATATTTTAAACTGGTGGTGTGGTCTAGTCTGGTCTAGTCTGAAGGTAACCTAAAACTAGATCGGGCTAGATCAGACCAGGATGGGTTAAGATAGAGCCGGTAATATGGGCCCAACCCGTGGGTTGAGCCCGCCAACCCGCCAACCCATGGCAGGTTGGGTTGGGAAAATCCCAACCCATATATAAGCGGATATTTTGAGCTCGGCCCGCCGCGGGCTCGGCCCGCCGCGGGCCAACCCGCCAACCCGCGGGTTAGCCCGCCAAGCCCGCCAACCTTTTTTTTTTTTTAATTTTTAAAAATTAAAATTGTTTTATAAAAGATATATGGATAACATCTAATCATAATGTAAACCTAATTAATATTGTATGTCTATTGATCATTTGATTAGTTTATATTTAGTTTAAATCCAATAGGTTAAGAGACTGTTGATGTTTAGACTAAAAAAATTATTAAAATAATAATTGAAGACCCAAAAAAAAGCTGCAAGTTGGTTTGCATAAAAGCTTTCACTTGTGAATCTATCTTTAAGCTCTTAAACTATGAATATTAAAATAAGAATAAGATATTCAGGCAATGAGCACAGAAACTAGAAAATAGAGTAAAAAAATCATAAAGAAGCACTTGTTTTTTAAATATGCTTGAAGATTGTATCAGCAATGTAGAAAATAAAAACACTCCACCGCCGCTTTTTCTTTGACAACCAAGGACCAGATCTAACAACATTAATGGCAGAAAAGAGAAAAACAACATCTCGAGAAGCAATCTGGGCGCAGAACATAAGTGAAGTGAGATACTTCATGGAAGATGAAGGATGTGAATGAAGAACAGAAAAAGAACCAGCTCAGCCACAATGAAGAGAGAAGAATGATGCGATGACGCCGATGAAGAATAGAAGAAGAAGAAGAATCAACTGAAATGAAAGGAGAGGGACTGAGGGAGGACGCCGCTGCTTGATAAGGCTTCCTTGCTCAAGAGACCAAGTGAAATGAGTGGGTGAGTTCCAGCTAGAACGACAAGGCCTAGGACTTAAGAACTTCTAAATATTTTTTAAAAAATAGGGTTAAAGTTCATTTTTACCCCGAAAGATTCTCTCTGAAGAGTGCTCAGAATCTGAAAGTTTTAGTTAGTTCATATTTACCCTGAACGTTTTATTTCGTAGAATATTTGCCACCAAGTTAACAATCGAAATAGTTAAACATTAGTTGACCCCATTTTGCTTGTGTCATTTTCCACGCTGTATTTACCCTCGTCAACCTGGATCAGTGTGTGTGTGTGTGTAATGGACTTTCCTCTACATTGTTCTCCAATCGTTTGTCATCTCTGGTCCAACCACTCCATCAATGGCATTCCCTATGTCTGCAATTGCATCCAAAACACATCTCTTTTGGTTTAAGGTAGAAGATAAATCGGCTCCTCTTCTAAAATCATGCCTCTTCAGCTTTTTCTCCTCTGGTATTTGCAGATCTAGTTGCATTTTTCAGCAGCATCAGACTCCTCTCTCCAATTTTGATAACTTAGGTAGCATTTATCCTAAAGTTAGTTTATTTAATTTCATTAATCTTCTCAAATAAAGTCAAGCGGGACTTATATTAAGGACCGAAAGTAGTAATATGTCTAGGGGATGGATTAGATACAACCTTGTTTGTGGATTACATACACTTAGCACAACCTTGTTCTTGTCTATCACAAACTGTTTCATTTGGTGACTAAGAAAGTAACAAAGGACGACCTAGTACACAAGCTTCCCACCAAGTAAAATTTGAGAAGGGATATATATACATTTTTACCCAGTGAGTGAAGAGGCTGCTTTTAGTTGATGGCTAATAACTAATAACACATTCAACAATATACAATCATAAGCAACAGCAAGTCAGCAACCTTTTGAATTGCATCAATCACATCCTTGTTCTGTCAGGCAAAAAGACATTGATCAACATGTACAACTTCACCACCAACTGCTATATGGCTACAATAAGCATAATAATTACATTAGAATGTCTTTCAAAAAATGAATATTATTGGTCATACGAGTACAAATAGTGGTGTATTAATAAACCACTGCAAGTAAGGATGCACAAAGACTGAGTTAAATCCGATAGGCTATCATCCTAAGGTCTAACCTGATCAAAGCATATGTTCATATTTTAAGTTGGTGGTTTGGTCTGGTTCAAAGGTAACCTAAAACTAGACCGGACCAAACCGGACCAAGATGGGTTGGGAGACTATTGAAGCCAAGTTGCAGCTATGCAAGAGCAAGACATTTTGTCAAAAGCAAATTAAACAAGAAAGATGGAAGCATACTAATTAGCAATGTACACAGAGATGGCCACGACGAGTCTGAGAAAGAAGATTGAAGTGGTCCAAAGCGTATTGTGAAGATTGAGGACAGTAGTACTGATATAGATGAATGATGGATAGAGTAAAAAAACCCAGGTTGAAATAGAATAATTAATTATTAAAAATTGTAGAGAAAATGACTTTAAATTTATAGACAGTGCATAACAAATACAAAAGAAATGTATTGGTGTAGTGGTTCACATAGAAGCTTTCATTTGTGAATCTATCTTCAAGCTCTTAAACTATGAATATTAAAATAAGAATAAGATATTCAAGCAACCAGCATTAGAAAAAAGAAAATACAAGAAAAAATCATAAAAAAATTCGGGTTGGCAGAAAAAATTTGAATCAAAAAACCTCTGATCTCATTGCTAATATGCTTGGGAGTAGTTTGTTCATCGTTGAGACTGCGGCTTCAAAAGATTACGTTGCCTATACTACTTGGAACCGGTTCATTCATCTCTATTTTTCTCATATTTGATGTTTTTGTCTTCTTCACCTCTTTCGTCATTTTTGTCTTCTTCACCGCCTTCGTTCATTCCAACCTTATCTAGCTTTGTCTGTTTTTTTTTCTAATTATATATATTGGTATATTGATATCTAAGTTTATGGTTATGGTTATGATCTTGTATAGTCCCCTTTCTTTGGACATCCGTGGATGCTGATGATGATGGAGAGGAAGAATTTTTTTTCCCCAGATTTTTTAGTGATACCTATATCTAGTTAGACGACCACTTTGTATCACCAAAAAGAAAGAAAAGTCTATCTTTTAGCATATCAATTTGATTTTTGGATGATGATGCGATTTTTAAATTTGCTGTATTTTATTTTCAACATTTCCAGGCTCATCGGTGTTGGGGAGGGAGGAAGAAGATTGGGGAATACATTTTTTTAAAAAATTTTAAAATCTGACTTGGAAAAAAAATGTGAGATGGATGCCACATGTGCATTCCATATTAGTAGAATGTGGTCAACTAATGTTTGACTGTTTGTGCTGTTAACTTCGGGGTAGATATGCTACAAAATAAAACTTCCAAAGTAATTATGAACCAATTAAAACTTTTGGCTGCTAAGTGCTTCTCAGATAAAATTTTTGGGGTAAAAATAAACCTTAACTCCAAAAAAGTAATGGCACTGAGTTACACCAAATCATTTTGTCTAAAGGGGCATCCCAAAACGTAGTTTGGACTAGCCCCATTTTTTATTTGGGCTGTTTTTTTTGTTCGACTAGACCAAGCTTCGTTGGATAGAACCGAGTTTGCATAGACTAGGTTTTTTTTTTACTAGCCCTAACTACAAGCGTTAAATTATTAGATTATTGTATTGAATACTCGTATAGCATGTTGAGCATCCTATAGGTCCAGTTTTATACTTTCATTTAACACTGTTGAGAGTTATTTTTAGTACAAAAGTGTCTAGATTTGTTAGATCTTGGGTGCTTATCAAGACCAGGACATATCTCTGAGTTCAGTGAGAGCTTAAAAAGGTACTTATAGTTATCCTCACTAGCAAGATTCTTACATCGACAACGATATTTGCACTTATAACTTTATCAACTGTGAACCAATTAGTTATCAATTGGATCAAACCTTTGTTCATTACTTTGGAGAGTTTTTCCTTTTTTTTTTAGCAGAACGCACATTTCACTTAGACGCATGAGTTGGCCCTACATTATCTTTGAACTGTCGCATTGGATGTTGTACTGGACACAACAAATGGGCCTGAAACTTTGGGTCATTAAAACGTCCATTTCTTGGACAAATGATTATTGGGCCATTAAAGGACAACGTTCTCTTGGATTGTTTGAATTGAATTCGGTGGGCCAATTTTAGATATTGTTTAAATTTTATTTTGGTCCATGGGTAATTGGTAATTTTGTCTCGATCCATAAATACCTTACAAACAATTCAATTATAAAATTTATATATCTTTATCCTGAGCTATTTAATTAATTTTCCTATTATGTAAGAAATACATTATTAGAATGAAAATTCTTCAGGGAATGAGATTATTTTAAAAATTATGAAGTTTTATGTTTTTTTTTTTGGTTGGGTTAGGCGCAACCACTCACCCATACCTTACAACCTTCCATCTATATCCATCTATATGTTGAAGGAAACTCACGCATAGGATTATAACCCACATAAGGGTTAGATCTCGCAGCCTACCTTTATTAGAGAGGTGCCTCGTGCCACTAGGGATGCACTCAAGTATATATCATGGGGGCTAAATATAAAAAAATTGAAAAAATAAAAAGGAAAAAAATTAAAACAAAAGAACTGAAGGCAAGGACAAAACATCAAAAGAATAGTGTTGTTTATGACAGCACATGGGAAGGGAGGGAAAAATTTTGTGAGTTGAATTTAAAAAAAATGAAAATATGATGTTATAAAATCTTCAGAAAGATAAAGAGTAAAATAAAAAAGTAAGAAAAATTAATTAAAAGCTTTTAATTCTATTTTTCTATTCTTTTAAATTCAACTCACAAAAATTTCTCCTCTTCTCACTTTCCCTCCCCTCCGCTCATACCAAATGACACTGAGAGGTTATTCGATATGAAAGATTTGACGGGTAGGGAAAATTTTTGTGAGTTAAATTTAAAACAAATTGAAGAAGTGAGTCATAAAATTTTTAATAAAAATAATGTGTCAGATAAAAGGTAAGAAAATTCACTTCAAAACTTGAAACGCTACTTTTCTATTTTATTTTTTAAATTCAACCAAATTTATTTTTCTTTACTCATTTTCACTCCCCTTCTGTCATACCAAACAGACTCAAATGTTGGATGAAGTGCTACACCACTTGGGTGGACTTTTTTCGCCCTTCATAGAAGAAGATAAGGAACAAATCCAAAACAAAAAATTCAACTAACAAATAATCAAACTTGCCAACCAAAGCATTAATATAAATATATCAACAAACTTGCCAACATCCATAAAAAACTTATTGTTCAAAAACAAGTAAAATAGTAAAAGCAAATTGGTTGTTACTTTAACTTAGTAAATTTAAATCAGGTTATTTTGCTTTCTTAATCTCTCAAAAAGTAGTCAACTCTGATTTATATTAAAGGGAAGTAGCATACAACAATGAATGGAAAAGAAGAGAGCTCGAACGTGAAGTATGTGTAGTAATGTGTTACAGACATGGGATTGGGTCAAAAGAAGATTCAAAATTTAGGCAAAAGCATCTTCTTAAATTCACAACCATGGCTCCCACTTGTGAGCTCTCCTTCTTTCTTAATTTCACATTTATCGCACTTTGATTCTTTTTTTTTTCCTGTTTCTTTCTGCCCAACGTACAAGTTCATTTCTAGCTTAGAACATATGCTTCAAGTATACTGAGTCAATTCCATGCTTTTGCCTAAATGTTGAATCTTCTTTTGACCCGATCGCATGTCTATAACACATTACCACAAATGCTTCACGTTCAAGCTCTCTTCTTTTCAATTCATTGTTGTATGCTACTTCCCATCTTTGATATAAATATGAGTTGACTACTTTTTGGGAGATTAGGGAAGTTAAATAACATGTTATAGATTTTATATACTATGGAATACTTATATGTATCATTAGATTATATACTAGTTTATGAATTAAGCAAATTAGTTTGAAAAAAATGATATATATATATATATAAAATTATCTAGTTTTTTTAATCTACCCTAAATTGAGGTTTACATTATTAAGTATGGTGTGTACACACACACACACATAATCATATTTAGGCATATGTGTTGAGATAATGTTTTGATGATGACAATTATGATTTTGCAATTATGTTTTCACAATACTTTATATGATTTTCGAGTTTTAGTGAAAGTGTTGAGAATACTCGAGTAATGAAGATTAATACTCGAGTATCAATGAACAAAATATGCTTTTAAAATCCAACACTTTCAATAGAACTCAAGTTTTGGTGAAAGTGTTGTCAACACTCGAGTTTTGAGTGTCAATAGTCGAGTATCGAGTGTTGAAACAAGTTTCAGAAATCCAACACTTTCAATAGAACTCAAGTTTTGGTGAAAGTAATGTCAACACTCGAGTTTTGAGTGTCAATACTCGAGTATCGAGTGTTGAAACAAGTTTTAGAAATCCAACACTTTCAATAGAACTCAAGTTTTGGTGAAAGTATTGTCAACACTCGAGTATTGATAGTCAATACTCGAGTATCGAGTGCCAAAACAGGTTTTAGAAAACCAATACTCTCAATGGAACTCAAGTTTTAATGAAAGTGCTGACAACACTCTAGTATTGATTTACAACACTTGAGTATCGAGATACAAAACTGCTTTCAAAACAGAACACTTTCAAACAAGACTCAAATTGCTCTAAAAGTGTTGTCAAAACTTGAGTACTGTAAAACAGAACTCGAGTATCAAGATGAGAAAATCAGTTTGAACTTCAATACTTCTTTGAAAACTCAAAGTATTAACAAAAGTGTTGTTAATATTCGAATATTGTGAAACAGAACTCGAGTATCGAGATGAGAAAATCAGTTTGAACTTCAATACTCCTTTAAAAACTCGAAGTATTAACAAAAGTGTTGTTAATACTCGAGTATTGTGAAACATAACTCGAGTATCGAGCCTAAGAGTCTCTTTTCAAACTGAATATTTTAAAGAAAACTCGATGAGCAATACAAGTGTTGATTTCAAATCTTAGAAACTCAAGTATTAGAACATAAAACTCAAGAATCAAAAATCTTACAAAGATTTGCTTGGCAAAAACACATTGAAACTCGAGTTTTATTGTCTAGCACTCAAGTAATGATAATACTTTTGTTAGAACTCGAGAAGCATTGAAAGTAATATCATTATTTTACCTCACAAACACTCGAGTATTCTTAAAAGAACTCGAGTAATGAGAATACTTTCAAGCTTTATCTTCAGAACTCGAGTAACAACAAAAGTGTTTCAAATTCTTCACTGATATTTCTTTGAAACACTCGAGTATTGTAAGATGCCACTCGAGTATTCCTTTTACTGACTGTATTTCATAATATTAGAACTTTTCGTTATTCTCATATCTTTCCTTCTTTATGCTTCAATTATTTGAATTCAATCTGCACTCATAAATGCTTATTCCTTTTACTTATTAACAGAGAATGGATCGCCTGATTGTCTCACCAAAAAAACACTCAACGGACAGAAATTCAGAAGACGACCATACCTCGTGTCAGAAGCATTAAATGCGAAACGTTGAATGAAGAAGATGGGAGTAACGGATACAAGATTCTTTCTAACAGACATTTATTACTTCCCAACTATAAATGGAGAAGCATTCAAGACGAGTGAGGCAGAGAACACATTACTGAGATACAACATTTATTGCTATTCATCTGCCTTCTCTGTTTTCATTTTCACGATCATAATTCTTCAGTGTTTAGCTTTTAATTCTCAGAAAGGAGAATATTCCTTTTTAAATATGTGATTCTGTGAGAATTACTCAAGATTAGATAATCTTGAGTGTAAAAAGACATTAGCAAGATTGTCAGTGTGCTGTATTAAGTTAAGAAGGGGGAGAGTCTCTCTTTCTTTCTGGTTGTAAAAGTTTTGATAGTGGATTTGAAAAGCTCAGAGGATTCTGAGGACTGGACGTAGGTCAAGTGGACCGAACCAGTATAAATCTCTGTGTTCAAACTTTCTCTACTCTCTGTTTTATTTTAGAAGTTGCAAAAATTTTTGTTAGACCAATTTACCCCCCCCTCTTGGTCAAATCCTATTCTAACAATATGGAGTTGGCCTGAACCACCTACCCCAGATATTTTTGGGATATTTATATACACATGAAAAGGAAGCCCAAGCGCTAATCCGTAGAAGTTACTTTCAGATTTAAATCTCATTCCTTCGCATATGACATGAACTCACCTAGCTAGCTATAACATATAGATGACACTTCACTTGAAAATTCTCGTGAAATTCCTAGTCACTTTCAATAAATCATTTTTTAATTACACAGTAGGGAATATATCCTATGCTGTCTCATGGAAGTTACAAAAGAATTACACTAAAAGGCAACCCCAAGTAAGTACCCAACCATTTTTTAACTTTGACAAAACAGCACTGGTTTTATTTTTTGTTACAAAAATATTAAATAGTGACAGTGCTTACTTTAAATTAATAAAATATACTCCCAAATAATCTAGATTAATCAATATTAGTATTTCACACTCAAATGTATTACTCATCCATTAACCCTCTTATCTTGGTATCTATTAACAGGATTTCATACACACTTCAAGCAAATCTAAAGCAGGTTATTTAGCTTCTCTGATCTCCCAAAAAGTGGTCAAGTCAGATTTATATCAAAGATGGGAAGTAGCATAACAATAAATTGAAAAGAAGAGAGCTTGAACGTGAAGCATGAGTAGTAATGTGTTACAGACATGGGATTGGTTTTGGGCCAAAAGAAGATTCAACATTTAGGCAAAAGCATCTTCTTAAATTAGCAACCATGGCTCCCACATGTGAGCTCCCCTTCTTTCTTAATTTCACATTTATTGCACTTTCATCCTTTTTTTTTTCCTGCCCAACATACAAGTTCATTTCTAACTTAGAACATATGTTTCCAAGTATATTAAGTTAATTTCTCATATTTAAAGGAAAATCACCTTCAGTCAAAAAATTGATTCCCATCTCTTTTGTCAACCAAATGTTTCCCATCAATAAAAAAATATATATTTTCTATTTCTATTCCAGAATTTTCAGCGACCCGAGTGGGGCTAAGAGAGGATAATGGACCTAGAAACCTCCACACAAGTTTCACATATTGCACTCCTCTTTCTAAGAAAAATATAATGTTCATCAATTAGTCTATTATACATGAAAAAGTTTGCCAACTATTCCCGTAATTTTTTTAAACAACATTCTCTCATATGGGTTGATCCTTTTTATAAGTAATAAATTATTAACTTGGTTTTATCTAATAATTTAATACATTTTTTAATAATCACCATCAATTAATTATATGTCTCTCTATTCCTCAGCTCCTCTCTCATATCTTTTTCCATCCATTCTTTATCCAACTCATCCTCTCCATAAATGAGGATAGACTTAAAAAAAATCATCTCTCTAATCCATTTATTGTTTTTAACGAAATTTTAGTATGCCCGCTACTTTCCATAATTTGTAATCAAGTGACATTGTCAAATATAAATATTGATTAATCAAAATTTGAATAATTTGTATAGAAAATCCTTAATGTCAAACACACCTATAGAAAAACACTTCTTTTTGTCCTTTTAATTCATGCCCAACTTACAAGTTCATTATACTGAAAATTGGTGTTGACAGTCACACTTCATTTGATGACAAACAAAATTGTAAGCTTACAAAATTTGAAAACCTTAAAACTGGTTAGAAAAGATGAGAAATTATCAGATTCCCCTCATTTACTTTCCGCACCTTTTCCTCTCATTTACCGATTTCATCACCATTGGATCAAGATCGAATGACTCATATTTATTATGGTATTATAATATTATTATCATTTTATATAAAAATACATAAATAAATTTAAATCAATAAAATTTGATTCCAACAGTTTATAACTATAGTAAAAAAAAGTGGAAGAAATTTGTACCATTAATGATTCCGATCAATTGTGCAATACCTGGCGGAACGAAGTTGATTTTGTAATTGAAGCCACAAGCCCATATGCTTGTTTCATTTGTAATGGCTTAGTTGAGAATGATATAGCTTTTGATGAAAAAAATAAAATAAAGTGAAATAAAACAAAATAAGACTTGTTAATTAGGATAGTAGATCTCAATAATTTAGTTTGAATTGGACATATGTGCCACCCTATTAACTTACAATTTTTTATTTTTCATTTATTATAGTGAATTGTATTATTTTTATCTTTTAATTTTATTTAAAACCTCAATTAATTGCTGAACTCTTATTTTATTAAAAATAATCCATGAGCTATAGGGTGGCCTAGTACACAAGCGTCCCACCAAGCAAAATCTATGATGGATAAATGTATACAGTTTCCCTGATGAGTGAAAAGGCTCATTTCATTTCAGTTGATGGCTAATAACTAACAACATGCCCAACAATATACCATCATAAGCAGCAGCAAGTCAACAACCTTCTAAATTACATCAGTCACATCCATATTCTTGTTGGGTTTGGAAGGCACAATGGAATATTAAATAATTTTACAATCCCCACCTCCGATCTATTGAAGGTGTTGAAGTCGTGTAGTGAGAATCATACCTTTCTTTGATTTGCTCCGACGTTAGAATGTTTCCTTTTTCTTTCTCGTTCAATTTGAGAAGCCAACAACTATGATCAGCTCCCTCTATTGGTATCCACACGAACATCTTTCAACATGAATAATGTGCTAGCGCCTCAATATCCGATTATGGGATCAACTCTCTAATCTCCTTTTCCATCTTGGTTTTTCTCTTATCATTTTCTGATGAATCTTTAAAGGCTTTGGCTATCTATTTACAACTAGTCAGAACTATCCTTTTTGAATTTCAAAAATCAATCTTTATCAATTTCAAAATCCAAATCATATCAAATCAATTAACATTTAAGTGCTTTTTTATCAATAAGAAAAATTTAAATAGATATGGTTTTAATTTTAATCCTTCCAACAGATTTAATTAAACCATTTATTTAATCAGGATATAATAATCTATCCTTATAAATCAAATCCAAGATTTAATCTATCCTTTTAAATCAAATTGAAGATTTAATCTATCCTTATAAATTGAATCTAAGATATTACATCATTATCATATATAATGCACGCGCACACAGATATATATGTAATATATATACAAAGTATATATATGTACAAATTTATATATACACATATATTCACCCTAGAATATTCACTAAATCTAGACATACCTTAGATTTAATGAATTTGGACATTTAACTTGTGTTGGGTCATTTGTATACTACCCTGTAAGCCCATATAAAGTTGGCAGTGGACAAATGCCTATACTAACCCACAAGTCGCAAGCAGCCTTTAGCAAGACATTACAACTACCTAATTCATATGAAGATCTATAAACCAATACAACCTATCATACAACCACATTACGTCCCTTTTGTCACATGATATTTTGCTTAAGGATGAGACATAGAGATTATCAACCTCTTATTCATGACCATTGCTTTCTCGATCCCTAAGCAGTCTTACTACAGAAATGGAATTTCCTTTCTATCATAATATAGCCATACATTTCTCAGACTCACTTATTGAGGGGCTAGCAATATCTATCTGCTAATGTGAGGGACAAATTCTATTTTGACCATTTATCTTTCTCTGCATGAAATCTAGTAAACTCAAATATAGCCTTTATCATCACTCTATCAAAAGTGACTTTTGACTAGTTCAAAACTGAGCAACTCTCATATAGGAATCTATGATGATCTTAAGTCAAAGGGCACAGTAATATAATCGTACATGAGATAAGCTTATGACTTAATCTATGTAGCTTTCTCATAGCAGGTCCATCTAGCACCTTGTATTCTTACAAATGCTTATAACTTTGATTCGTATCTTCATACCTTTGCAAAATCATAATGGTCTTATTTCATCTTTGCTCTCATGTAGATGATCGGCCATGAACATTTAGGAT